>PVHX01007455.1:0-91100 GCA_004024805.1 Geosciurus inauris | reverse complement strand
ATTTTTGCATCTATGTTCATCAGGGATATTGGTCTGAAGTTTTCTTTCTTTGATGTGTCTCTGTCTGGTTTTGGAATCAGGGTGATACTTGCCTCATAGAATGAGTTTGGAAGGGTTCCCTCCTTTTCTATTTCATGAAATAGTTTGAGGAGAATTGGTATTAATTCTTCTTTGAAAGTCTTGTAGAACTCAGCTGAGAGTCCATCTGGACCTGGGCTTTTCTTGCTTGGAAGGCTCTTGATGGCCTTGTCTATTTCCTTGCTTGAAATTGACCTGTTTAAGTTGTGTATGTCCTCTTGGTTCAGTTTGGGTAGGTCATATGCCTCTAGAAATTTGTCGGTGTCTTCAGGGTTTTCTATTTTACTGGAGTATAAATTTTCAAAATAGTTTCTAATTATCCTCTGTATTTCAGTAGTGTCTGTTGTGATCTTTCCTTTTTCATCACGAATTTTAGTAATTTGTGTTTTCTCCCTCCTCCTCTTCGTTAGGGTGGCTAAAGGTTTGTCCATTGTTTATTTTTTCAAAGAACCAGCTTTTTGTTTTGTCAATTTTTTGAATTGTTTCTTTTCTTTCTATTTCATTGATTTCAGCCCTGATTTTGCTTATTTCCTGTCTTCTACTTCTTTGGGTGTTAATTTGTTCTTCCTTTTCTAAGGCTTTGAGACGAAGAGTCAATTCATTTGTTGACTTTTACTTCTTCTAATGAATGAGTTTAGTGCTATGAACTTTCTCTTAGCACTGCCTTCATGGCATCCCATAGATTTTGATATGTTGTATCAGAGTTTTCATTTGCCTCTAAGAATTTTTTTTTTATCTCTTCCTCGATGTCTTCTGTTATCCATGCATCATTCAATAGCATATTATTTAGTTTCCAGGTGATGGAGTAGTTTCTGTTTTTTAATCTGTCATTGATTTGTAATTTTATTCCATTGTGGTCAGATAGGATGCAGGGTAGAATCTCTATTTTTTTGTATTTTCTAAGACTGGCTTTGTGACATAACATATGATCTATTTTGGAAAAGGATCCATGTGCAGCTGAGAAAAAAATGTATTCACTTGTTGATGGATGGAACACTCTATATATGTCTGTTAAGTCTAAATTATTGATAGTTTCATTGAGGTCTATGGTTTCTTTATTAAGTTTTTGTTTGGAAGATCTATCCAATGGTTGGGAGATCTGTTAAAGTCTCCAAGTATTATTGTGTTGTGGTCTATTTGATTCTTGTATTTGAGAAGGATTTGTCTGATATACGTAGAAGCCCCATTATTTGGGGCATAGATATTTATGATTGTTATGTCTTGTTGATGTATGATTCCCTTAAGAAGTATGAAATGACCTTTATCTCTTTTCACCATCTTGTTTTGAAGTCCACTTTATTTGATGTGAGGATGGAAACTCCTGCTTGTTTGCGGGGTCCATGTGAGTGAAATGTTTTTTCCCACCCGTTCACTTTCAGTTTGTGGATGTCTTTCCCTGTAAGATGAATCTCTTGAAGACAGCATATTGTTGGTTCTTTTTAAAAAAATAGTCTGTCAGTCTATGTCTTTTAATTGGTGCATTTAGGCCATTTACATTCAGGGTTATTATTGAGATATGATTTGTAATTCTGGTCATTTTGGTTTGTTTTTGGTTTTTACCTTGAGTTGTTTTCTCTTTTGAATGGTCTTTCCTTTAGTGTAGTTCCTCTTTGTAAATTTTCATTGTTGGTTATCATTTCCTCCTTGTGGAATATTTTGCCAAGAATGCTGTATAGTGCAGGCTTTCTTGCTGTAAATTCTTTTAACTTTTGTTTATCATGGAAGATTTTTATTTCGTCATCAAATCTGAAGCTCAATTTTGATGGATATAGGATTCTTGGTTGGCATCCATTGTCTTTTAGGGCTTGGAATATGTTATTCCATGATCTCCTGGCTTTTAGCGTTTGGGTTGAAAAATCTGAGATATGAATTGGTCTCTCCTTGTATGTAATCTGGTTCCTCTCTCTTGCAGCCTTTAAAATTCTATCCTTATTCTGTATGTTGGGCATTTTCATTATAATGTGCCTTGGTGTATATCTGTTGAAATTTTGCACGTCTGGTGTCCTGTAAGCCTCTTGTATTTGATTTTCCATTTCATTTTTCATACTTGGGAAATTTTCTGATATTATTTCATTGAAGAAATTGTGCATTCCTTTGGTTTGAAATTCTGCGCCTTCTATCCCAATAAATCTTAGATTTGGTCTTTTGATGCTGTCCCATATTTCTTGTATGTTCTGTTCATGATTTTTTACCATATTCACTGTATGGTCAAGTTTATTTTCAAGATTGTATATCTTGTCTTCATTATCTGAGGTTCTGTCTTCCAGGTGATCTAGTCTACTGGTGATGCTTTCTATTGAGTTTTTTATTTCTTTTATTGTTTCCTTCATTTCAAGTATTTCTGATTGGCTTTTTTTCACAATCTCTAGCTCTTAAAGTAATCTTTTGCTACTTGTAATTGCTCTCTTATCTCTTTGTTAGAATGATCGATGGTTGCCTTTATTTGCTCTCCTATTTCTTTGTTGGATTGATCAATTTTTGCCTGTAATTGTTCACTTGTCATTCTTTAGTTCACTGATCATTTTAATTATGTACATTCTGAATTCTTTGACATTTCAACAACTGTGCTATCAATGGATTGTTACAGTCTTACAGTCGTATCCAGGTTTATTTGGGGCACTTTCTTCCCTTGTTTTTTCATGTTGATTGTGTATTTTCCTTTTTTGAAATACCAATCTGAGGTATTGCAGCTTCTATCCTATAATCTTGTGTTGCCACTCCAGATTACCTGTGTCTCACCTTGGAGCTACTTCTGTTCCTCCAGTGTCCCCAGATGGGCACTACTGCCACTAAAGTTGGTGGCGGAGGTAGTGGATGTACCTCTAGAGGGCAGTGGGAGTGGCCTTGGCTGGGCTCCTGAGGCGGCCCCTGAGGGTTGTTTTGCCCCTCTCTTGCACTCCTGCTGGTGAACAGGAACTCTGGAGCAGAACTGGAGGCAGGCCCAGGTCTCACTTAGGCAGGGTCACAAGCAGGAGTCTTCGTGCAACCCTTATAGTGAGTGTGAGCTCCCCTGGGGCTGGAGGCTAGCAGGATCTGGTCTTCCTTCAACTGGGCATCCCTGGCATTCCCTAAGGGTAGTTTTGGGCCTTCTGTCTCGCCTGACCACAGGAACTCTGGAGCGGACCTGAGGCGGGCCCAGAGCGCACTTGGGTGGGACCTCTTCACCTGGGATCTCTGCAGGCGAATCTTACCCGGTGTGCATTCCTCTGTGGCTAGTGGCTAGCAGTCCCTGGTCTCCCCTAGCATTCCCTGGTCTCCCATTGGCTGGACCCCCGCAGAGTTTCCTGAGGGCGCATCTGGGCCCTCTGTGGCTCCTGCCAGTCCACAGGAACTCTAGAGTGGAACTGAGGCAGGCTCAGGCCGCCCTTGGGCAGGGCTGCCTCCACTGGGGTCTCTGGAGCGACTCTTGCCCTGAATTTGGGCTCCCCAGTGGCTAGAGGTAGCAGTCCCTGGTCTCCGTTTGGCTGGACAACCGTGGAGGTTCCTGAGGGCAGATCAGGGCCCTTTGCGGCTCCTGCCAGTCCACAGGAACTCTGGAGCGGAACTCGGTAATGTTTTCATATCAGTTTACCAACAGAAAAATATGTAATATACTAAAAGATTATCAGTGCCAGACGTGGTGGCACATGCCTGTAATCCCAGCACTTTGGGAGGCTGATACAGGATAATTGCTAGTTCAAAGCCAGCCTCAGCAATGGTGAGGTGCTAAGCAACTCAGTGAGACCCTGTCTCTACATAAAACACAAAATAGGGCTGGGGATGTGGCTCAGTGGTCCAGTGCCCCTGAGTTCAAACCCTGGTACCAAAAAAAAAAAAAATTATCAGTAATACTTGCTCATAGGTTTTGGGTAATTTTGGTGCAAAGCAATTCAGGTGTCCAATGAAGAATATAGTATATAGGAACATTGAAACATTCTTTTCCATATTTAGCACCTTATTGAAACCTAATGGATAGCTGGCATTTGAAGGTAAGAGGGGAATACGCAGGACCACAAGGAGTATAGAGAAGGGTTGAAAGGTAGCAAATAGAAACTATGAGAATAGAATGTAAAAAAAATGGGATTATTGAACTGAGAGGAGATGGCAGGGAATAATTTAGTGTTTAAAGTTTATCTCTGGATGCTTTTCAAATTGATCCCTATTGCCCATCTGAGGCTGCTGCTCTCTGAATGTGATGTAGGTCAAATGCTCTTCAGGACCCTTAAAATAATGCAGTTCCTCGCATTGTGTGGTTCTGCTAAACCAGTGTAGGAAGGGAACTCTCATACTTCAGAAATTATTTTAAATACTTAAATGTTTCCTTAAAAGGACTTTGAGGTATGTTTTTAAACATTGAAGTACGTCTTGCCAATTTCACAAAATTGGCTACAGATGCAAGATTGAATCGATAATGTGGGATATTACAATTTACAGGCAAATGTGTGGGACCAAACTATTTTACTAATTCAGAATAAAACACCCTGGAAAGGTTGGAGTTTGAGGAGATGGCCAAGGAAAGATTGAAGAGGTTATAATTAAGGTGACGCATTGCTCGGGTTAATTTGCGGGTTGGTTGTGTGTTTGATGAAAAACATCAATAGTCGTACTGCCACCAATGATTCTACTGTTATGAAACAAGGCTCAAAGGAAGAGGGACCATTATTCAGCCAATCAAAGTCCATCTGGGGATCGTACAGACTTGTGAGGGATCACCTCTTGTAAGTGCATTCCAGATGCTAGCACAGTTGAAGTTCACCTTTTCAAGCCCCCAGTGCTGGCTGCCTGCTCTACATCTTAGTTTTCACCTGTACTTTGCTCTGGTTACTTTGACTATTCCTTTATTTTTAAAGGTATAGGATCAATTCAGGGTGTGTGTGCGTGTGTATAAACCATGGGCTTCTTTAAGCAGATAGATGTAGATTTCTGAAACATCAGAGTCTCTGGCTCTTCCTTCCCCAGTGCTCTGAGAGGGGTTCCATAGAGCTAGATTTGAAAACAGTCACTGAACCTGTTTCCTAGAGTCAGAATAGAGTGGCCAGGGGTATCTGGAGAACAGTAAAGACCCTTCTGAAGATGTTACTTTGCTTTTCCACATTAATTTTTCAGGTTTTCTTTAAAAGGAGTTTGTTCATCTTGTCAGGCACCCAGGATTAGCTTTTTTGTTGAAAAGAATGAAATGGTGGGGCTGGGATTGTGGCTCAGTGGTAGAGTGCTTGCCTCGCATGCGTGAGGCACTGGGTTTGATCCTCAGCACCACATAAAAATAAATCAATAAAGATATTGTGTCCACCTACAACTAAAAAAAAAAATTAAAAAAAAAAAAAGAATGAAATGGTGCTATCAGAATTGGGAAAACATTTCCTGGTCTGCCAGTGGCTGGAGGAGGGGTCTTCTGAAAATCTGTCAGAGCTCTATACCTCATTTCCTCTTCACTCTTCATAAAGATGCTCTGAAGACCTCTGACACAGATGCATACCACTTTGAGGTTCTGGAAGGAAACGGGGAGCTCTGGTCTTTCCTTCAAGGTGGTGTCTTCATCTGTACTTGATTGAGTGGAGGTTTGAGTTCTTTTGGACCTGATGCCACCTCCTGAGCATCTGCCTGTCTAGTAGAATACTTAGCCACTCTCCTTCCAAGGACTTGAGAAAAGAACTGCGGCATCCTTTGTCCAAAGCACTTCCTGCTGCCATTTTGGTTTTCCTCTCTGGACACATATGAAAGGAGTGTGAATTATCCTTCCTTAAGAGGGGAAAAAAATCTGATCATTCTGCTGCTGTGTCGGATGCCAGTTACTTACAGTGGATGACCTGCCTTGACCTGCCGAGGCTGCTGGCTAGCACAGACTGCAGATTGGGTAGAGGTGGGGGGAGAGCTCCAAGGCGGTGGAAACCTCTTAAGCTACAACCTTGCTGACCTTTTTTGAGATTCATTCAAAAGCTGTATCTGGGACCTCTGTTCTCTGGTTTTTGAAGTAATATATCTTCATTAGGACTCAGAAGTAAGTAATATTTTAAACTTCTAAGGAGGAAGCAATTTGTCTTGACACAGTGGATTTGATCTTTAGAGAGGTGAACAGCTAGCTTGCTTTTTTTTTTTCCTCCCTCAACAAAAGCTAAAGATGATGAATGAAATGCCCAGGGCTAAGAACGCCTCTTCACAACAGGGAAGGTTATCTGCAGAATTTTAAATTGGTGCATATATAGTTACCTGGCTAAGGAGCACTCGGCTTTGATTTGCGGCTCCCTACCCTCCCCAGGAGGTTATATGCACATACATGCACTCTTGTTCACCCACACAAACCCAACTTTGTATCTTGCAAACCTGAATAGTATCTGGAATATATCTTGCATATTAAGATTACTCTGCATCTTCATCAAAAGAATAAACTTTCCTAAACCTTGACAAAATACAAGGATTTTCCTTCGAAAGTATGCCATTAAGTGAGGGTGTGCACAATTTGACTCTTCCTCTCTGGATCTTTCTATATTTAGACACTTGGGGTAGCATACATGGGAATGCCATCTAAGGAGGATGTGAATCAGTGGTAAGATGTCCTACATGAAGTCTTAATTACATAGAGAAAGAGGTTGGTTAGTATAAAAAAGGAATGAGTCATATTAATATTTTAATTAATTGTAAAAATTAAAGTCTGCTTTACCATTTCTATAGCATTTTGCTGGTCTAGTCATGAGTCATTTGATGTCAGCATTTAGTCAAATGAGGAAAAACCAAGCATGTAGTAGTCTTGTAGAGTAATGTGGAAATACATGGTTCACTTTTAAATGGTTGGTTTATGACCTGACTTAATGGATTCCAGATATATTCCTTAAAAATGGTTTATTTGTGCCACACACCTGTTTAGTCATTTAAATGATATAACATTTGTGACAGGTGTTATTACCTCCTCCCACAGGTGAGGAAATTGAGGCACAGAGAGCACTAGTCATTAGCTCAAGGTCACTCTAGAAGTGAGTGGTGGAGCTGGCATTTGGTGTGTGGCATTGAGTCAGGAGCTCATGTTCTTTTTTTTTTTTTTTGGTACTGGAGATTGAACTCGGGGCACTCGACCATTGAGCCACATCCCCAGCACTATTTTGTGTCTTTATGTAGAGACAGGGTCTCACTGAGTTGCTTAGTGCCTCGCTGTTGCTGAGGCTGGCTTTGGACTTGCGATTCTCCTGTCTCAGCCTCCCTAAGTGCTGGGATTACAGGCTTGCGCCACTGTGCCTGGCTGGAGCTCATGTTTTTGATGGTGACTCTACTGCCACCACTACAAGGAAAATACAGGAGGGCCCATATTTATTTGCATTTTCTACATTGTGGCTGCAGGAGGGAGGTACAGAAATGTCCTACGAAGAGCAGTGTTAGCTTTGGTTGGGGATCCTTCTGAGTAGGTAGCATGTATCTCAGTGTGACTTAGACTGATATATATATATATACACATCATAAATAAATGCCACTTCAAAGTAATTTAGAATTATGAAAAGTTACACTGAATTGAATAAAGATGAGCTATAAATAGACACCATCTTACAAAAAGATTTAGAAAAACATTGAACAAGGAAAATGATAGAAAACTAGTTGTAGAATATGGAATGATTTTTAAAATTCCCCTCTTGGTGCAGAGACTATCCCACTGAGTTCATATTTGGGTAAGTCACTCATTGGCATTTCTCAGAGGGGTATTGACACTCTGGTGTAGAACCTCTTGGAGCAGCTGGGTATGGACTGGGACAGATATTGACTTAGGGCACATGTCTGGAGGCCTAGGGTTTTTATAAACCCTCTAAACTTAGATTTAACCAATGCAAAGGAAAGAATTCCAAATTAACTAAAACTGAGTGTCTACCAACTTAGCAACCTAGGAGCTCAAAATATAGGTCAAATTTCTGTGCCCATGTCTTTGACACTGAGGTTCTGGTCAGAGCTAATATTGTCACATGGGACAGACTTTAAGGCATGCAAATGATGAATTTAAAAATTTTCACAAGGAGCTTCATTGATGGGATTGTGGATCATCCTTGCAGAACTCCACTTTGAGGATAGAGCCTTGGATCACTTTAGCTCCTCATGGAAAAGCAGACAAGGATGGAAACAGATTATAGAAAAAAGTCAGTTGAGGGCTGCAAATCCAAAATATCTATTCCTAGATTTTAACATGTGTCTGAGTTAAATGTGCTCTGACTTATAAGGGAACAAGTTCAAATGGTCTTACGTAAAATAGTTTCTTTAAAAAGTACAACTGACAGGAAAGCTGGAGCCTGCTATTAATCTTCTTTATCTAGCAAAGGACTGAATTTTCTCTTCTGTACACATGGCCAATTTCTCAGGATAGGGATGTGCTTTTGAAAATGTCCTTTCCTATAGGCTATATATAGACTTAGGGAGCCACTATTTACAAAGTTATAGAGATTTATTTTTTTATTAGTCTTATATAAAGAGGCTTATAGACCAAGAATCACTATTGTAGGAGGGGAAAATGGGCATCAGCTGTCACCTCCCCCATCTGTTCACCTGCAGCATTTCTGGTCCCTGATGTGGCTTAGTTGCTTCACTGTGGGCCCTGATTTCTCCATCCTGAAATTGGTCTCTACTTGGAAACTTCCTTGGTTGGGATAGGTGTTGCCTTGATTTCAGTTTTATTTATGCTCATTTAGATGGTCTGTATCTCCCTAGCTTCCCAAATTTCTTGTCTTGGCCCTTGGCCTTAATGAGTAAGGATCCTTGATGTACCTGTCTAAAACTGATACTGATTTTTCTTTATTACACAGGAATATATGCATGTTAATAAAGGTATAGGTAAGAAAAAATACTAATCAAAGGAAGAGAAGGGGTAAAATGACTGTAATTCTATAACCCAGAGGCATCACAATTAACTGAGTATGTCATTGCAGGATGTATTATCAAAATGGTAATTCTGGTATTTTAGAATTTTTTTCTACTTAATATATCAAAAATGCTTCAGTATCACAAACCCTTACCAAGCCAATACAAAAAGCTGCATGTCACATTGTCTAATGGCACATATACTTAAACTATCAATGTTGGCAGTGTTATTTTAATTCAGTGCTATAAACATCAAGTTTTTGGCTACAAAACTGGTAGTCATGTTATTTCCTTAGGGTAGATTTCTAGCACTAGGGATTTTGTGCCTGTAGGAAGATGACCGTATTGCTCTATACAATATCTGCCTTAACTGATTCACCCACCAACAAAAATCTGAGCATGGTACCTGCCTTGGTGTTGGCACGACTTTGCCTTTTAGATGTTCTATAGACTCTGCAGTCTTGTCTGAAGGATACAAGGCAATACAGAACGGTAAATGAACCAGCAAACATTGCTAAGTTGACCTTCAGGTAAAGGAGAGATTAAGGGCCCTTTCTGCTTGGCTTGAGGTGTTCTCATGTTGTCCTATGTGCAAAGCACAGGTCTCACAGGCAACAGGTGCCAAAGGGCCAAAGGTTCTTTGTCTTGACTAAAGCATGGCTTCCCATTGTCCAAGTCCTCTGAAAATTATACCTTGTTTTAGTGCAGGTGAAAGGTGTGTATGTGTGTGTGTTAGAAAAAGTGTTGATAACTTCAGGTTTCCTAAGGACTTCATAGGGCAGGAGGAGGAGCTGAATCATTCAATATATTTTATTAAATAAAAAGAGTAAAGGGGAAAAAAAGGCTTTCTCTATAATTAAAATATTAACAAGCTTGTGTTTGAGTGCTTTGATATATAGGAAAGCTACTGAATTTTATGTTTTTAAATCTACTTTGCTAAATTTATTAGCTCTAGAAGTCTTTTGATGGGACATCTTTGGATCTTCTAAGTATAGAATTATATGCAGACTATGATAATTTGACTCCTTCCTTTCCTATTTTTATCCCTTTTCTTTCTCTTGCCTGGTTAGAATTTCTAGTACTATATTAGGAGTTGAGAGTGGACATCTTTATCTTGTTCCATATTTTATTTATTTATTTATTTATTTTTAAAAAATATTTATTTTTTAGTTTGAGGTGGACAGAATATCTTTATTTTATTTTTATGTGGTGCTGAGGATCGAACCCAGTGCCTCCCGCGTGCTAGGCGAGCACGCTACCACTGCGCCACAACCCCAGCCCCCTTGTTCATATTTTAAAAGAAATGCTTTCAGTTTTTCCCTATTCACTTGTATTAGTGCCATGGGGATGGGTTGCCTAGGGACATAGGACTCAATTTTTATCCCAGTGAGTCCAGAAGTTGGGATGTGGAGTCAGTTGATTTTTAAGCTTAAAGAATCAGTGTTAGTTGCCCTGTTGAGTTTTTGGACTTATTTGGGACCTATTGTTCTTTTTTTTTTTTTCCTTAGGCACATCTTATGGTCATCCCACTATTGCATATTGGAAACAACTTGTTGGATTTTACAGGTTCATAGCTGATGTCTAGGTGAGACTTCAAGTTGATGCTTGAATGAATTAAGACTTCTGGGACTATTGAGATAAAATGAATGCCCCCCTCCCTTTTTTTGTGGAAGAACATAAATTTTGAGGTGGCTAGGGCAGAATGTTATGATTGGAATGTGCCCCTTAATTCATACATTGAAATTTAACTGCCAACATGGTGGGATTAACAGGTGAGGGCTTGAGGAGATGATTAAATGATGAGGTTAAAGCCATTGCAGGTGGCTCTCTTACAGAAGAGATATGAGGGTGCTGTTTGGCCCTGTTGTGTGAGGACAAAACAAGCAGGACCATCTTTTTTTGTACTGAGATTGGACCCAAGGTTGCTTAAACACCGGGTCACATCCCTAGCCCTTTCTGTTTATTTAGAGACAGGGTCTCACTACATTGCTGAGGCTGGCTTTGAACTTGGAATCATGCCTTGGCCTCCCAAGTCTTTGGGATTACAGGCGCGTGCCACTGTACCTGGCTAAGCAGGGCCATCTTGCAAGCCGAGGGGCCTCAAAGACACATAACATGCTGGCTTTTTAATCTTGAATTTCTCAGCTTCCAGAACTAAGAGGAATCAAGTCCTAGTTTTTACAAATTACCTAGTCTAAGGCATTTCAATGTAGCAGCAGGAATGGGCTCAGGCAATATTGATGAGACCTTTGAAAATTATAACTCTTCCTGGATATTTCATAATTGTTACTTTTTAAATAGAAAGTGGCATGGATACTTCTGTATAAATGTAGGTTCGGTGGTAGAATGTTTTGTTTTGGCTCAAATTGTGAGGAGATGGCAGTTTCTTATGGTTTACTGACTCACATTTGTATGAGTGAGTGAAAGAGGGGATAGAAGAGGAAACTGATTCCTATTTGCCTGGAGACCAGTTTGTTAAGCACTATAGTTGAGATCTGAATTTAGGTGGTATTTCCAGAGTACGTCTTTCATGGCATAATTATTGCCACCACATTGACATGCTCACAAGTATTCCTTGCATCCTAATTGCACCAAAGATGGCTTAGGAATTTTTAAGCATTACTGGCGTGTGTGTGTGTGTGTAAAAACACTTCACATAATGGTCTCAACCCTACTTTTTTTTTTGCAAAAAGTATAGCATAAAATATATATTTATGCAGTAAAATACAGTACACAGGTATACAATTTTTGTATTTTATTTTAGGGCTGGGAATTGAACCCAGAGCCTCATGTATACTAGGCAAGTGTCATACCATTGAGCCTGATTCCTGTACTCTAAAAGATTCTTTGAATACCTAGTCTCTCTTGAGCTTTTTAAGAACACAAATCTTGATATCTAGGATTTCTCTTATAAAATGTGGAGTTTGTTATTCCTATTAAACAACTTAATAATCAAAGATACTACCTTAAAACAGATCTGTTAAAAATATTTACATTCATTTTACTCCATTTAACTCCGATTCTAAAAATTATCAGTGGCTCAACATTTTAAACATTTCAAGGGTGAATGAGTTAACCTACAATTATAAAATTCAAATAATATGAATAATTATTAAACTCAACTAAGAACCTAAAAAGCTTAGATGGACTTGACTTCAGGTCAAGACAGAGTTCTACAAACGCATCTCAAGGTATGAGATTTAATAATACAATGCTGCCACCTGGTGGTTATGATCTCTTACTTCAGTAAGATTGTTGACAAGTAATGCTTGTGTAGTGAAGGGTTAGAATTTTCTAAGCAGTAATCTGTTTTACCTGAGACTGTTAAATCAATTTTCCATAAGACACAAATTTTAATGAAACATAGAATCTTTGCATCCCTTTATATTTAAATTTGTTTTGTAGCGTCACGAATGATAAACGGGAGTTGGGCACCCATTGATTATCTTTGGTATATTATGATTTTTCTCTGTTCTGGTTATTAGAAACAAAGCCACCTTCACAATCATGGTGGCATCAAGCTTGATCTAACAGTCAACATTTGAATATTAATTATGTTTGGAACCTCAAAGGGGAAATTTAACTGAAAACAATATGGGGGGTGCAGAAAATTCTGGGTGTGGGGAGTAGGTCACTAAAAGGGACAATTTGAGTACTTGAGGTTTTAATTTTTGGTGCTGGGGATTGAACACAGGAGTACTCTGCCACTAAGCTACATCTCCTCTTTTTATTTTTTAATTTTAAATTTTTTTTTTTAAATTTTGAGAGAGGGTCTTGCTAAATTGCCCAGGCTGGCCTCAAACTTCTCTCAGCCTGGGATTACAGGTGTGCACCCCTGTGCTCAGCCTCCAGGTGTGTGTGTGTGTGTGTGTTGTGGTGCTGGGGATTGAACCCAGGGCCTTGTGCATGCGAGGCAAGCACTCGACCAACGGAGCTATATCCCCAGCCCCCAGCTTTTTAACAAGATATCTGAGTCAGTCTGTTCCACCCTGCCCACATATGATTTGTGCCTAGCTCACAGATTTTCTTACAAATGGCTTTGTGTGCCAACTATTAAAGAAAAAATATCTTAAGTTCTCTGAATCAGAATACAGAGGTAAGTGCTCATTGCCAGTTGTGTATGTGCCAGCTTGCTCCAAGGCCCCAATGGTAAGTTTCACTTATCTGCCAGCCTGCACTTACAGCTATTTGTTTGGAATATTCATCTTAAAGCGTTTAGATTTTAATGGGAGAGAAGTAAAAACTAAAGTTAAACAGCCCTAAGAGCTACTAGCCTTTGCCTCATCCTTTCAAGAAGTTAAAGAACTATTTTTACCCAAGGTCATATACCAATAGAGAGTTCTTGTTGAAGCCCAGGACTTCCTGGGGCTTTGTGTGTTTGCTTGGGGATGAGTTAGATTTTAGGTGATATGATGCAAATCATTTAGTGACAGGGTGCTTTATTAGCCATATTTGGCAATTGGGACAGAATTGCTGATAACCTCAAAAATATTTTGACTTTCAACACTCCACATGGTAGAACACATGAGTTCAGTAGTAATGGAAACCATACAGATTCCAAATAGAGCAAGGTATGTTTTGGGTGTTATATCTCTTCATTGTCCAATATGGTAAATATTGCCTATGTTTGACTTCATTTTTAAATTATATAAAGTTTAGTTCCTCAGTTGCGCTAGTCTTAATTGACTAGTGGCTACCATGTTGGACAGTCCAGATTTAAAACATTTCCACAATCCCAGAAAGTTCTATTGGGCAGCATTGATGTGGTTGAAATGCTTTGAGAACTATTTCATAGTTTTCTTATTCTTTGTGATAAACAGAATTAAAGTTCAAGAGTTGATTGTAGTCCATTTAGGCTCCTGTCACAAAACACTATAAGTTGAATAGCTTAGGGACTTATTTCTGTGGGTTCTGGAGGCTGGGAGTCCGAGGCTCAGGGTGTCAGCATGATCAGGTTCTCAGAAGGGCCCTGTTCTGGGTCACAGCCTGATGACTTCTCACTGTGTCCTCACAGGTGGAAGGGGCAGACAGGATCCCTTGGGCCCCCTTTATATGAGTATTAATCTAATTATGAGAGTTCTGCCCTCATAACCCAACAGCGTTCCGAAGGTCTTCCTCTATGATATTGGGGACTGGGTTTCAACATGGGAACTTTGGACAACCTCAGATTCGAACCATAGTGGGAATTCAAACTTGGTGAATGTGAGAAATCTGTTAAAAGAAGCAATAAAATGCACCCTATGCAGGTGGAGGAGGGGGCATGTGCTGAAGAGCTGAACTTGGCGTGTGGTCTCAGTGCTCCATCCTCTTGCCCCATGTACATGCTGATTGTGGTGGTACCTGGTCGTTGGCGAGGCCCCCCAGCATCCAATCTATCTCGTGCTCCTCACACTGGGGGACCTTTTCCCCTTGTTGGAAGAGGTCTTGCATGGTCCCATTGCCTTTCCTCAGCCTGACCCTTATGTCGGCGCACCTATCTGTATTGCCAGCTTAACTGTTGGCAGTGTTTGCTTATAATTTTAAACCATGCACTCCAGGAAACTCAGTATTCACTGCTTGGGATTGTTAGGCAAACCAGGTAATGTAAAAGTAGATTACTCTTTGGAGTTGAGGTAGTTAGGTGAAAGGAGTAGAGTTTGAGCCTCGGTTGAAAACAAAATCTGGGTAGAAGAAACAGGAAGCTCCTGATGGAGGTTCTGTAACCCCAAATGGCCAATCTCACTACTTGACCAAGAATGTTTTATTCTCCCAAAGCCCATCACTGTTTTTCTGCTTCCTTAAACTGTTTCTGTTGATTGCCAGTGTATTCACTAATGAGGGCGGAGGGTTCTGTAGCAGGTACGGCTAGACGTAGTCAATGAGCTGTCAGGCTTCAGCGCATTACTTGTTCACACCAAGTAATAGTTTCCTGTTAGTAACCAGCATGCAGAGAGAAGAGTCCTTCAAGTTCATGGTACGTCAGGGCCAGAGAAGCATGGGTACAGGGTTTCTTGGAGTTAAATTGCGGGGAGTTTTAGAGGGTGTTGACAGGTGTGAATGCATTCATACAAGTTTTTATGGGTTAAAACTATTAAGTTGTATACTGCTAATCATGTTTAGTGACCCTTTGATTTTTGTAATTAGTAGCCTGCCCTTCCCCATTGTGATTCTCATGAATTACCAGTCTTACCCCTCAAAAAAAAACTTAGAAAAAATCAAAGTTGCACCAACTTGAACAGTAGTTATGGAGCCCAAGCCACACTTGGGCTTGTTAAACCTTTGCCGCTCTATTCCTACTAAATTGTTACTCTTTGTTTTTTCAATTTTGATGGACAAACCAGGCACGTGTTTTAATGTGAACTGTTAACAGTCAAATCAAGGTCATGAACATCTGCAAATATGTGAAACAAAAATTGGAAGATGACCTTAAAAAGGGACACTTTAGGAAGAGATCTTAATCATTTAGGATTCCCAAAATGTGCACACCTGTAATCCCAGCAGCTCAGGAGGCTGAGGCAGGAGAATTGCGAGTTCAAAGCCAGCCTCAGCAAAAGTGAGGCACAAAGCAACTTGATGAGACCCTGTCTCTAAATAAAATACAAAATAGGTCTGGGAGTGTTGCTCAGTGGTGGAGTTCCCATGTTCAATCTCCAGTACCCACCCCCTAAAAAATTCCTCAAATGAGAGCATGCCTACAAATAAAAAAACAACCCCACATATTTTATAGTATAAAATTTTGAAGTCCCAGTATCAATGTGTGGTTTAGCTCTAATTGCTACTTAAATTCACTACTTCAGTGAAAGAGAAAATAAATCTGATACTTGGATTCCATTCAAGAGAACTGCTCCTTAGGATAGACTTGTCCATGTCTTCAGGTAAAGGCTATGGGGTTGTGAAGCCAAATCGTTACTTCTATTGAGCTGCATTTCTTAGATGTTGAATCTGCAACAGGAAGAGAACTGATCACAGACCGTAGTTATATTAATTCTTAGTGCTGAGAACATCTAATGGCATTGGACAAGGACAGCTGCAATATAATGTAATGTTCCTGTCCTCCATTTCACTTCGTACCTGTTTTTTTCCCCTCCCTGCAACATTGATTGATTCGGTAACGTAGAATGTTTGCTTTCCAGCTGGCAGATCTAATTGTAAATAAACAGCTGCTGGCTGCATTTAGACAGTGGATGATGTTGGCAGGTACAAGAGCAGGGTGTGCAGGATAATTTAAAGTCTGTGCAGTGGAGTGTGTGGGTGGATGGGGGGAGAGACCAGGCAGGAGGATGTTCAGGCACAAAGTCCTCTATGGCTCAAAATGATTTCAAGCCTGAGTTAAAATTCACTTACCAGTTCTTAATTTTTTTTAAGAATCTGTGATAGTCAATATTATGGACTAAATATGAGAAATAGATGGGTTCTATTATGTGGGAGTCTTTAATTTTTGAAGAACAGAATCACATATTAGACTCACCTTTGAGGATTTTTTCCCTGAACAAGGTAGATTTGAGAATTTGGAATGAAGGCAGAAAGATGATGAATGTAGGGAGTGAAATCCATCCTGGGCTATGAGATGTGAGGGCAGGATAGCAGCAACAGAAGTGCTGGGACCTTGGTGCATGTCACCGCCTTATATAAGGATTGGTGGTTGAGTCTTGACATCCTTAGATCTGGGGCATGCAGCACAGGGGAATAGAACACTTCCAGAGTTACTTTTAGAGTTGGGACAACCTTCATAAACCTAAGGAGGAACATTGAAATTATCCCTCATTATCATTGGTGTGAGCCAAAGATGTGGCATCACAGGTCACCTGAGTCAGAAACCCACCTCTGGCCTTCCCTTTGCCCTGGGGTAAAGGTCTGAGGTGAACAGCAGCCTGCCAGTTGCTGCTGACATCAGCCTGTGGCTCTAAATGATTTTGCTGGAGTGGAAGTGTCTCTTTCCATGGCTCAGAACAAAAAAATATATATACAGTACATAATGGTCAGATCAGGGTAATTGGCATATATCACCAGACATCTTTTCTTGGTCTTGGGAAAGTTCGAAATTCTCTCTAGTAGATATTTTGAAATACTCAACTAATTGTTCAAGTTCTCCTGTGCTACAGAGTGAGCAGCTTTTCCTATCCAACTGCACACTTGTACCTGTCAATCACCCTCTCTGCACTCCTCCTTCCTCCACAGCCATTCCAGGCTCTGGCAAACACTGTTCTACTTTTAGGAAATCAATGGTTTTACTTCCATGTATAAATAAAATATACTTGTATAAGTAAAAATATTTCATATGTTTTTTTCTGTGCTTCAATTTATTTCACTTAATATCTTCTAGATCCATTCTATGTTGCAAATGAGAATTTAATTTTTATGGCTAATATTGCATTGTGCATATATATCATATTTAATTTGTGTTAATCTTATTTTTTGGTACTAGAGATTTAACCCAGGGGCAATTCAGCACTGAGCTACATCCAAAGCCCTTTGCATTTTTTGAGACAGGGTCTTAATAAGTTGAGGGCCTTGCTAAGCTGCTGAGGCTGAACTGGAACTTGGGATCTTCCTGCCTCAGCCCCCCAAGCAACTGGGATTACAGCTGTGTGCACTGCCCTTGGCTACTATTGTATCCTTTTGAGACTTGGATAACAATACAGTTTGGAAAGGATCTTTTTTGCTTAAATATATTTGAGGTTCTTTGAGCTTCTTGGACCTAGATGTCCATGTCTTTCCCAAGATGTGGCAAGATTTAAGCCACTATTTCATTGAATAGGGGTTTCTATTCTGGAATGCCATGATGCAAAACATTGCTAAAACAACAGTGTTGAAAAGTCTCAAAGGCATTTTCTCTCCTCCTCCACTCCCTCCCTCTTGTCTTCTGACTGGATTATTTCAAGAACTGTTTAAGCTCAGATTCTTTGCTCTTTATGGTTGTTGAAGCTCTCAACTGTATTTGAGTTCTTTAGCTCCAAGATTTCGCATTGGTGCTTATAATCTCTTTGCTAAAATTCTCATTAATATCATGAATTGTCTTTATAATTCCATTGAATCACCTATTCTCTTGTATCATTAAGTTTCCTTAAATTTATTATTTTGAATTTTTTCAGTCAAATTGTTTCCTTTGGTGTCTGTTGCTAGACAGTTTGTTTCTTTGGAGGCAGCATATAATTTTTTTTCATGCTTATATTCTTATATTAGTGCTAGTGCATTTGGTGGGTGGCTATCCTAGAAGATTTTATGCTGGCAAACTGTGGTAGACACATTGGTTGGATCTGCTGCCTTGGCTTTGGTTCTAGTTAGGCACTTCAGTGTAGTGTCTGTAGTTTCTTCAGATGTAATCCATTTTGGCAAAGTCCTAGTGGCCTGGGCTGTGAGCATTGTGGGATGTAGCCCCATTAACTGGAGTAGCTACACTGGCTGGCAGTTCTAGGCAGAGGGTGTCTGTGTATGCGAGGTGCCTATGCATTCCTATGGGTTGTTTGAGGGGCCCGGATGGTGGTGGCAGTGTGTCCAGTAGCTGGGTGGAGTGCCTATCAGTGTCTGAGGGCTGCACCAGAGACTTAAGGGGGCCTCTAGTGCTTAACCTTCTCAGGTCTGTTCAGCTGCTTCTAGGAGATAAAAATCTGCTTTTCAGGGCTTCAGTAGGCTAAGCTTCTGAGAATAGGCTTCTAAAAGTAGCTTCTTAAGGTCATGAAGAATGGGTAGAACTTCCTGATTGCTTCCCAGGGGCCTCCGAGGGACTAGCTTCTTAGGAAAGGTTGCTTGACTGCTTGAGGATCACAAGTGACTGGGCAGGGCTATTTCTCTGCTTCTGTGGGCCAAGTAGATTGGGGTTGGTTGAAAAGCTTCCTGGGGTCAAGAGTATGGGAATAGGGCAACCTGGCTGCTTCCGAAGCAATAGGAGGGTGGCAGATGTGTATGACTACTTCCTGGGACAAAGGGTGACTGAGAGGATCACTTCCTGAAGAGTGAACAGTAGTGGTGAGAGTGTTCAACTCCTTTTCTGGGGGTCTCTGCAGGCCAAGAAGCTCAGGGTTAGGCTGCTCAGGTGTTTCCCTGGGACCTGGGAAGAAGGGTGGGGCCTTGTGGCTCATTCATGGGTCTGGGTGGGTAGAGCTGCAGAGGTCAGCTACTTGGCTGCCATGGCTCAGAACAATTTTATGCACTCATTCTATCTCCCATCACTCGTGAATGGGGAGAAGGGCCCTGGACAGTTAAAGGATGGATGCTGATGTGGAAGAGAAAGCCCTTGTGGCCAGCTGAGGACCGTCCAAGGAAGTACTGAATAAAGCCAGGTCAAGGTATTCCTCTGACCAATATAGACAGAGGTTGTGAATTTATGATTTAAAACAAGGAAAATCTCAAATACGTAACTAACTGCACCAGCAACAAGTATGAGTGATAAGATGGTGAGGCACAAAGTACCTAGTGGCATCAGAAAACTTTTCTGCATCTCCCAGTGCCAACCTTCACAGGGGGTTCCGAGCTCCTAGTATAAACACAGGCTCTGTAGATAATTAATGTATCACCACATTTCCCTGTAGCAAATTTGGGAATGGACGTGGAGGTGTGACCTGGAAGTCTCCTGTTGTCTTTCTGGATTTCTTAGGTGTTTGTCACAGCTTTTTAGCATATTATACTAGAATATCCTGAATGCTTTTTTCTCCCCCTCTCTTCCTCTTTTTGCTGTTGAAACATTTAGGTCTGTACAACCTTTCCACTAGGTGGTTTCATTCTAACCTCTTAACAAAAGAGCTCCTCTTCCAAGTCTGTTTTCCTGTTTATATACCCCTTCAGGCATTCACAAAGCACACCGGCATGTTAGAAGTCAACTGATAACCTTGCCTGGAAGGAAACTGTTTTCTCTAATATATTGCATGGGGGAAAGGAAAAGTGAGGGAGCTCATTGATCATCTCATTTGACCGTCACCCTTGCTGCCCAGTGGGGCATTTATCTTGACCTGCATTCAGTAGTAGGAAAACATAGGCTCCTAGACTGGTACTTGATGGTGACTGCAGAGCTCATGGGACAGCTTGGTTTGATTCCAGTCTGCTGGGCTCCATAACCATGGAAAGTTTAGGTACTTTAAAGATCCAGTCTTAGAGTTCAGAATAGCTATACATATAAGTATGGAAAAAGAAGATGCCTTGAGGTATAAATGTGTCATATGTAGCTTATAAGTCTGTTGCCTGGGCTCTATTTTCACTCCTGAAACAGTCTGACCTGTGATGAGGGTTTGAATCCATAATCTGAGTTTATTTAACAAGATAATGAAATATTTAAAGTCAGTTCATTTAGAGGCTAGCAGGGATTATAGATAGCATGCTTATGGATTTCTGTCCCTAATATTAGTATGCACAATAGCACACTCTTAATTTTGGTTGTAGCTGTTGTTCAGTTCTCATCTCTCTGCATTTGCCTTGGCAATTAGGACTGGAGGGAGCGTGTGGTGTCCTTGGAACTAAGGGAGAAGAGAAATTATAACACTAAATAATACAAAATGGGCCTAGTCCTCATTGCAGTGGAAACCACTCAGAAAAGTTAATTAAACTCAGGAAATAGGCTGCAAGATAATTAAGTTTAGGTCTAATTTTACACTGCAGGAGTTCTATATTGTTTTTGCAAGGGTCCAAAGGAACATGAGGTAGAAAATCTCCAGGTTGTGCGCTTGATTCATAAAGAATCATTATCAGTAGTTAAATGGCCAGATAAAATGTTAATGTGTGGGAGGCAAATTTTATTTCGTAAAGTAAAAGTAATAATCATGCTGTACATATAAGACATTTATAATTTAATGAGTATAACTGAGTTGTCAGCATGTCTGATATAGGAGATAATGCAAAACCCGAAGTGTAAGACATGATATTTTCTAAAATAATGGCTATTTAATGTATTTGAACTTGGCTATCCATACATGTTTTTGTGATAATTAAAAATATTTTGGCCACTGTAATCCCAGTGGCTCTGGAGGCTGAGGCAGGAGAATCATGAGTTCAAAGCCAGCCTCAGCAAAAACAGGGTGCTAAGTAACTGAGACCCTGTCTCTAAATAGAAAATAGGGCTGGGGATGTGGCTCAGTGGTTGAGTGCCCCTGAGTTCAATTCCTGGTACTCTCCAAATATATTTTAATCAACAAAATCATTGTACACTTTATAGGGTACCATGTGATTTATATAAGTTAGGTGGAATCATTAAAGATAATTAATGTATCACCACATTTCCCTCATTTTCATGGTAAGATATTTGAAGTTTATGGGTTTTGAAATACACAGTACATTGAGTATAGTAGCTCTACTGTGCAATAAATTCAAGACTCAATCCTGTCCATCCAGAACTTTCTGCTCTTACATCAGCGCGGCACTCCCCTCCCTTCTCCTGTACCCTAAACCTTACTTAGGCTTGGGTATATTTTAAATCCTAAGGCTGGAGGCAGCCTTGGTCACTTGTGTGGGACAAATGAAGAAAAGCTGCCTCAACTTGAATGAACCTGTCACCTGTTATTGGTCTGCCCCATTAGAGGATGGGGTGTTTGCATTGTGAGGGACTTGCTATTCACCAAGCCCTGCCAGCTGGGGCCTTCAAGGGCATTGACAATTGATTATATTTTCAATTGTCTAATGTTTAGTTTTCTTAAGCTTGACATGAACTTGGCATGCTTTTGGACAAAGTACAGATTATCTCAAAATTGACCTGGGATTTGTCATAGTCCTTTTCTTTCTTTTTCTTTTTGTAGAAAAACCATTCTGTGGGACAGGAAGAAAATAAACTTAAGTCTATTTGCTGCCAAAAAGAGTTGCAACAATTTTATTGACTCTGCGTAAAATTCTGAATAAAGACAACTTGCCTTTGGTTAAATTTAATCGGTGACTACTCTTAACACTCAGTACTGTGCTATTTCCTCAGCTGTCTGACTCCAAAAGGGAGTTCTTTCTTTCATCATGTATAGCTTTACTGACATTTTGCAGGCCACTTAGAGTTGTAATGTTCATTCCGAGTGTTAGCTTTGCATCACTGTGACCAAAATACCTGACATAGAACGAGTTGGAGTAAGAAAAATTTTAGTTCATGGTGTCAGAGTTGTTCCTCGTTAGCCAACTCCGTTGCTCTGGTCCAAGGCGAGGCAGAATATCATGGTAGAAGAGTGTGGTGGAGGGAAGCTGTTCAGTCCATGGTACCAGGAAATGGGGAAAGGGTTTCAGGAAAGATGCACCCTTCTGGGGCCCGCCGTACACCCAGTCCATTGAAACTAGGATGGACTGATGAGGTTACAGCTTTCACAGTCCAATCATTTCACCTGAGTATTCCTGCATTAACACAGGAGTTTTGGGACACCTCATATCCAGACCAAATGATGAGTTAAAGAAGTCATCAGGGCAAAATGGGCAAAAGTGTAACAGGATGTTAAATAGGACACTTTTTCTTTGTTCATAACTTTGATCTTAAAACCCAAAGCTGAGGGCAGTTGGCACAGAATACCCCTCCCTGTGTTCTACAGAGAACAAGAAGGAACAGCCAGGTCCTACCCCTCCAATAACTATTAAAGGCTTTGACTCTGTTGCTCAGACAGGCTTTGGAAATGAAGATCAAAATTCAATGGAGGGAACTATTTTCCCCAAAGCTGACTTAATGGCGGAGAGGTTGTGGCATTTCCCTTGCTTCCTCATTCAGCCAAACTCCTCATCTGGATAAAGGGAGCAAAGAATGACAGCCAGTTAGAATATGGGTGAATTTCCCCATTCTTAAAATGTCTAGTGTGGATGTTTTAGTTGGCTTTATTGCTGCTGTAAACAAAAGATCTGACTGGAACAATGAGGAAGAAGTTTATTTTGGAGTTCATGGTTTCAGAGGTCTTAGTCTATAGATGGATAACTCTATTCTTTGGAGCCTGAGGTGAGGAAGAACATGGCAGAAGAGGGTGATGGAGAGTACAAGCTTTCAGCTCCAGGAAGCAGAGACTATTCTGCTCACAAAATACATACCCTAAAGGCATCTCCCCAATGACCCACCATCTCCTGGCCACACCCTGCCTGCCCACTCACCACTCAGTTAATCCCTATCAGGGGATTAATGCACTGATTGGTATAAGGCTCTCATAATGCAATCATTCAGCTCTAAACCTTCTTGGATTGTCTCACACATGAGCTTATGGGGAATGCTTCATATCTAAACCGTAACAGTGGAGTTGGACAAGTTTTTAGGGAGCAAATCCTAGTGTTGTATGGCCTTGCCTATTGGTGTGAATACTTGCATTCCTAGTACCATACACCATGTTTAAATGACATCAAAAGTGAAGCAAGAGGCATCACAATACTAGACCTTAAGTTATACTACAGAGCTATAGTAACAAAAACAGCATAATATTGGCACCAAAATGGGTATGAAGACCAATGGAACAGAAGATGGACAAACCCACATAAATATTTATCTCATACTATATAAAGGTACCATAAACATACATTGGAGAAAAGACAGTCTCTTCAACAAATAGTGCTGAGAAAACTGGAAATCTATACATAACAGAATGAAATTGAACCCCTATCTCTCACCCTGCACAAAACTCAATTTAAAGTGAATCAGGAACCTAGGAATTAGACCAGAGACCCTGCACCTATTAGAAGAAAATGTAGGCAGAACACTTCAAAACATTGGCCTGGGAATTGACGTCCTTAACAAGACTCCAAACATGTAAGAACAATCAATAAATAGGGTAACAAACTAAAGCTGCTTCACAGCAAAGGAAACAAGAGTGTGAAGAGAGTCTGCAGAATGGGAAATTTTTTTTTTTACCTCCTGCATCTCAGGACATTAATTTCCAGGATATATAAAGAACTCAAAAACCTTGATGTTAATACAAGATGACCAAGTCGAGACTTCACAGATCAGCAGACCCTTTATTCAGCGATGAAATCATGCACCAGGTGGACCCACTTTCTGGATGGAAAATGAGCCACTGGCCAAAGGAGGAATCTGTGCTTATACATACTACACTGAGAGATAACTTAATTATTGACTGCATGTCAGTTTGAGTACTCGGGAAACAGGTCTGTAAGAATTTGAAATTTGTTTTTAGTGTGCAATGTTTTTACTTGGGGAAGAATGGAGGGTGTGGGGTCAGTATTCAGTGCCTATCTTTCCCTTCAGGGTCCTATTATATTGTCACCGGGAAAAGATTGATTTGGGGAAGGATCAATGCTTTGGCTTCCTCCCAGAGACTGCCATTTCAGACTTGATTTCTTTCCCAGGGATTGTCCTGTCACTGGGTATGTATTGGGAAGGATCAATGTCATCAATGTGTTGCCTTCTTCCTCACTCTCTCTTCCCAGGTCACACTATTTTGGGGTTTGTCATTTTCCATCTTACACTTAACACCAAAAACAAAAGAACCCAATTAATAAATGGGCAAAGGAACTGAACACATTCTTTTATTTTTTTAAATTCTAATTAGGTTTACATGACAGCAGGATGCATTTTGATTCATTGTACACAGATGGAGCACAATTTTTCATTTCTCTGGTTGTATACAATATAGTTACACCATATGTGCAGTCATACATGAACCTAGGGCATCGTTTTCCATTGTATTCCACCATCTTTCCTGTCCCCATGTCCCATCCCTTCTCCCCTTTGACCAAATTTTGTCATTCTTCCCGTGCCCCTTCCCCCATTATGGAATAGCATCCACTTATCAGAACATTTGGCATTTGGTTTTTTGGGATTGGCTTACTTCACTTAGCATGATGTTCTCCAACTCCATCCATTTACCTGCAAATGCCATAATTTTATTCTCTTTTATTGCTGAGTAATATTCCATTGTGTATATATACCATAGTTTCTTTATTCATTCATCTATTGAAGGGCATCTGGGTTGGTTCTACAGTTTAGCTATTGTGAATTGAGCTGCTATAAATACTGAAGCAGCTGCATCACTGTAGTATGCTGTTTTTAAGTCCTTTGGGTATAGACCAAGGAGTGGGATAGCTGGGTCTACTGGTGGTTCCATTCCATGTTTTCTAAGGAATCTCCATACTGCTTTCTAGATTGGTTGCACCAGTTTGCAGTCCCACCAGCAGTGTATGAGTGTGCCTTTTCTTCCACATCCTCGCCAACACTTGTTGTTTATATTCTTGATAACTGCCATTCTGATTGGCGTGAAATGAAATCTTAGAGTAATTTTGATTTGCATTTCTCTAATGGCTAGAAATGTTGAACATTTTTCCATATATTTGTTGATCAATTGTATATCTTCTGAGAAGTTTCTGTTCAGCTCCTTGGCCCATTTATTGATCAGGTTGTTTTTTGGTGTTAAGTTTTTTGAGTTCTTTATATATCCTGGAGATTAGTGCTCTATCTGATGTGTGTGTGGCAAAAATTTGTTCCCAGAGTGTAGGCTTTGTGTTCACCTCATTGTTTCTTTTGCTGAGAAGAAGCTTTTGAGTTTGAATCCATCCCATTTATTGATTCTTGATTTTATTTCTTGAGTTTTAGGAGTCTTGTTAAGAAAGTCAGGGCCTAATCTGACATGAACATTTGGGCCTACTTTTTCCTCAATTAGGCACAGGGTCTCTGGTCTAATTTCTAGGTCTTTGATTCACTTTGAGTTTTGTGCATGGATTTCCAGTTTTCCCGGCACCATTTGTTGAAGAGGCTATCTTCGACAGAAGAGTGTATGTTTTTGGCACGTTTATCTAGTATGGGATAACTATTTATGTGGGTTTGTTTCTGTCTTCTGTATCATTGGTCTACATGTCTATTTTGGTGTCAATATCATGCTGTTTCTATTACTATAGCTTTGTAGTATAGTTTAAGGTCTGGAATTGTGATGCCTCCTGCTTTGCTCTTATTAAGGATTGTTTTGGCTATTCTGGGTTTATTTTTCCAAATGAATTTCATGATTGCTTTTTCTATTTCTATAAAGAATGATGTTGGGATTTTAATTGGAATCACATTGAATCTGGATAGCACTTTGAGGAGTATGGCCATTTTGACAATATTGATTCTGCCTATCCAAGAGCATGGGAGATCTTTCCATCTTCTAAGCTCTTCTTCAATCTGAACAGATTCTTAAAAGAAATATGATCAACAAATACATGAAAAAATGTTCAACATCCCTAGCAGTTAGACAAATGCAAATTAAAATTACACTGATTCTATCTCCCTCCAGTGAGGATGACAATTATGAAGAATACAAGTAACAAATATTGATAAGGATATGGGGAAAAAGATACACTCAGACATTGCTGGCAGGACTGCAAATTGGTACAACCACTCTGGAAAGCATAAGGAGATTCCTCAGAAAACTTGGTATGGAACCACCATTTGACCCAGTTATCCCACTCAGTTTATACCCAAAGGACTTAAAATCAGCATACTACAGTGATGCAGCCTCATTAATGTTAATAACAATTCTAAAATAGCTAAGTTATGGAACAAAACTAGGTGCCCTTCAGTAGACAAACGGATAAAATAAATGCGGGGAATAGACACAATGGAATATTCAGCCATGAAGAATAAAATTATGGCATTTGCCAATAAATGGATGGCACTGGAGACTGTCATGCTAAGTAAAATAAGCCAATCCCCAAAAGCCAAAGGTCGAATGTTCTTTGTGTGGATATTAACACACAAGGGATGGGGGTGGGTAGAATAGAAAAGTTCATTGGATTAGACAAAGGGAATAAAAGGAGAGATGAGAATAGGAAAGACATCCTATGACTGAATCAGACAAAACTTTCCTATGTTCATATATGCATACATGACCGGTGAAACTGCCATGTACAACTACAAGAATGGGATCCTAATTAGAATAAGTTATAGCCGGGCGCGGTGGCTCAAGCCTGTAATCCCAGCACTTAGGGAGGCTGAGACAGGAGAATCGCGAGTTCAAAGCCAGCCTCAGCAACGGCAAGGTGCTAAGCAACTCAGTGAGACCCTGTCTCTACATAAAAAAACACAAAATAGGGCTGGGGATGTGGCTCAGTGGTCGAGTACCCCTGAGTTCAATCCCTGGTACCAAAAAAAAAAAAAAAAAAAAAAAAAAAGAATAAGTTATAATCCGTGTATTTAAAATGTCAAAATACACTGTTACGTGTATCTAAAGAACAAAAGAAAAATGACATGACAGACCATACCATCTCATCCAAGAGACTTCTTGCAGCACTGGCCCCTTTGGATGTCAATGGAAGTCAGAAAGCTTGTCCCATGTGGCAGCCTAGACTCTGAAGACCCAATATCAATCAATGTAAATGACACCTAATTACACTGACCGTATTCATGGAGTAGTTTGTCAGGGACTGTTCTAAGCACTTATTGTGTGAACTCATTTAGTGCTCAAAAAGAACTGCTACGTATTGGGAAATGGTTACCATCAAGAATACACAGCTGGTGGGCAGCTGACTGAAGCAGTCTGGTGCCAAAGCTCCTAACCCCAACACTTCTGTTCTTCCAGAGGTATTCCGATTACCTCAGTTACATGCTCCACTGTTGGAGAGGCTGGCACCAGGCTGCTCCATATCTTGGATCCCAGCTAATGAAGTCCCCTGGCTGCCTTCTGTCTCTAATGAAGCAATGGCTTTATCTTAACCCTGGGCTTGGTTCCAGGTGACCTTGCCCTTAACAATTATTGCTAGGACCCTGGGCTTTGTGTCCCTATTTGTATTCTCTGGCATACAACAATATAGCATACTCTCAGATGCAGGAGTAGAACCATTTGGAAGTTACCAGGAAAGTCCAATTCAGAAGGGAAGAAATGCCACCAGAGATTTTTGTGGGAGGGGTAGGTGGGGTGATGAGCCCAGGAAAATAGGCACTTAACCCCTGAAGTAGGAAAAACGGCCATTGGTTTCTGACAGATGAAAGATAATTCATCTGTTAATGTCATGGAGAATGCCAACTCCCATTTAAGATGCTCCCTGAGTCAGTAAAAACAGCTGTGGGTAGAAAAGTGAAGAGTACAGTCCTATAACTTTTAGACAGTATTTTGGAGAATTAGTGCAAAACAGGGTACCGGCAGCAATCTGAGACTGACAACCTTAAAGATCAGGTAGGCAAATATTGTGCCATTTAATTTCTCCATGGTTTCTTATAAGATTTGAGATGAACTGTGGAGTGCCATTAATACAATAAAATTGTTCCTACTATTTTAACACAGGAATTGAGAGAGTTTTAATTCTGGAAAAGATACCCAATATGTTCTGTTTATATTTAGTAACTGATCTGGCTAATTTCAGATTCCTTTCTAAATCTGTGGCTAAAAAATTTAGCGATTTGCCGCTACGCACACAGGACTGTAATATATTTTCACCGTTTCACCCCAGGGGTGTGTAAATTTTCTTACTGTCACGTTGATAAAGGGATTTTAAATCACATGGAAATCTGAAGGCTTTGCTTTATCTATTACAGAGATAGTATTTTAATTAGGAGAAATGGGGAAGCTGTGCTTTCTTCTTTATTGAGTTTGAATTTTAGCATTGGTGACTGAATAAGTATTTGAGCACTCGCAGATACTCACCTTCTTGGACCTACAACTGTTGGGAACCTATGGAGAAATGCCTATTCAGACTAAAACTCCCTGGCTTATACCTCCTTTCTGTAACAAAAAACTTGTCGTTGATGAAGGGAGTTTGATTATTGGCAGTGGACTTGGGAAAGGAGAAACTAGTAGAGCTTCTCATCTTTAGTCTAGCATTGCCTCTGACTGTTAATATCACAAAGCAGGAGTCAAACACTGTATAGACAGGCACTCTTTCATTACTGAAGCTGTTTGTCTTGTTTTATGCACTTTTAGTAATACCTGAAAACACTTGTATTAACCCATTAGGTCCCAAGTTTTTAATTCTGCAAACACAGTATTCAAATATTTAATTCTTAAGTGGTATATTGCTAGATTTAAGGTTTTTGTAGATGTTCTACACATGTGGCAAAAATGGGTGTGGTGCCTTGCTAGGATAAAAGACTACAGGATAAAAGCTTGGCCAGTTTCCAAGCTCTGGGAATCGAGCACCCCTCTGGATGGGAGCCGGGAGCACAGGATGTATGTGTATATGCAACAGATGGAAGTGGCTGGCTGTGTGCTAGATTTAAGGCTGGGCAGGAAACAACTGTGTGTGTTTTTTGTTTTTTTTTGGTACTGGAGATTAAATTCAGGGGCACTAGACCACTGAGCCACATCCTCAGCCCTATTTTTTGTGTTTTGTGTAGAGACAGGGTCTCAGTGAGTTGCTTAGCGCCTCGCCGTTGCTGAGGCTCGCTTTGAACTCATGATCTCCTGTCTCATCCTCCCTAAGTGCTGGGATTACAGGCTTGCGCCACTGCGCCCAGCTAAAACTGTCATCTTGAAGATGTTTAGAAATATGGCCTCTGAGTCAGGCCTGGTAGCACACACCTGTAATCCCAGTGGTTCAGGAGGATCACGAGTTCAAAGCCAGCCTCAGCAACTTAGCAAGACCCTAAAGCAACTTTGTGAGACCCTATCTCTAAAATATAAAAAGGGCTGGGGATGTAACTCAGTGGTTAAGCACCCCTGGGTCAATCCCTGGTACCAAAAAACAAGCCTATGGAAGGGGAAAAAAGAAGGCTGAACCTGGTTATGATTTGGGGTAGGCATGCCAACTTTCTGACTTTACAGAAAAAGGTAACCTCAAGATGCTGGAGGACTTGCGATGATCCAAGTGATTTAGGTCACATAATAGGTTTGGATTGTGAAAGGAAAAATAGGTATTTCCTTAGTTCATTTCCTAGATGTAGAAATGAAGGACAGGAGAAATTGGTTTATAGAGTCAGATTAATAATCCCCATCTCCTGATTTCCAGTCTGACTCATTTCTAGTGACTCCATGTGAATTCAAGTCTTTTAAGATACTGCCACTGGAAAAAAATTGCTTCTATTGATGATTGACTGTTTGGAACAGGAAATTAACACAATTGTCTCCTAAAAGAAATGTCATTATTAGAACTACTCACTGCTAGGTGGCAGAGCATGTGGACTGGACCATCTCAGACTACTAGAAAGACTTGAGCTGTTTTTAGCTTGCCTGGATCTCTGTCCTCATTTGCAAAATATGTGAATTAAATAATACCCCAAACAATGTCTAACACAAGGGAAATAACTATTGTTAGCCAATATCATATTCTGTATCATCTTATTAAAATAAGTAATACAGAATATCATGCTAAGTGAAGTAAACCAATCTCAAAAAAACCAAATGCTGAATGTTTTCTTTGATAAGCGGGAAGAATGGAGGAACCTTGGTCACAGGGGTGGGAGGGGGGAGGGGGCAGGAGGACAGTAAAGATGGTGGACTATGATGGATATCATAGCCCTAGCTTTATGTATGACTGCATGTATGATGTGATTCTACATCACATACAACCAGAGAAATGAAAAGTTGTGCTCCATCTGTGTACAATGAATCAAAATGCACTCTATCATGCAAACATAAACAGAAAAAATAAATTAAAAAAATAAGTAATACATTAACACAGGTCAAAAGCAATAAAAATAGTGAAAGTCTCCTTACTTTGTCCTCCAGTCCCCCAGTTTTGCTTCCCACTGGCAGTTTTATTTTTCCTGTAGCTTCACATGTCAGCTCTCCAGATCTGCAGGTTTTGTGCCTGTTAGTACAACCAACTGTGGATAGAATATAATTGAAAAACATTGCCTCTGTACTGAACACGCAATTACCAAAACAAGGTAGTAAAACCACTTTATACGCATTGATGTTTTAGAAGTTAAAATTAATCTAGATGATTTAAAGTATAATGGATGTGTGTGTGTCATATGCAAATACACCACCATATTTAAGGGATTTTGAGCATGCTTAGATTTTTATATTCTTTGGGGTTCTGGAGAGACAACAGTATGTATACTTTATGTATATACATGTATATATAAGTGCATATGTAGATGCAAAGCCTCTCACTTTAAATAAGATACTATCCACAGTATTCTGTGCTTTTTAAATGTCTTTGAGCTTATAAACACATGTATTCTCGTTCATTCTAATGGCTGAAAAATAATACATGGAATGGATTTCTCATAATTTAAAAGACATTTATTTATTTTTTCTCAAAAATTGCATTTTAATACATGTTATCAAATGTAACAGAAAACAAATTTTCAGAAGCTGTACACACTGTTCACTGAAAACATTTGTTGAGGCAAATAGAAAAAATTGTTACAATCATAATTTTTCTAACTTTGCACAAAATTATAAGCAGATTAAATTCTTCATATTAAACACCTTTATATGCACTTTCAATGAACAGTATATATATATATATATATATTTTAAAAGACATTTAGATTGATACCAATTTTTGCTGTTTACTAGACTGTAATGAATAAGCCTGGACACACGTGATTTTGCGTGTATGTGCAGGATAAGTTTCTAAGTGGAATTGCTGTACTGAAAAGTATGTTTTAAATTTTGGTAGACACTGCCAAATGTCCTTCCACAGGGTTATTATCCATTAACAATCTTAACTATGTATGAAAGTGACTTTTTCCCCTGCTGATTCAGTGTTATCAAACTTTAGGGTATTTGCCAATTAAATGAGTGAAAAGTGGTCTCTAACATTTTGATTGGCATCTCTTATAAGTGAGAGTGAACATTTTGAAAGAGTTGAATTTTTATTCACTTTTGCAAACTATTCATATCCTTTGCTCATTTTTTTGTTGCATTTCTTTTCATTAAAATACCTACAAAAACATGTGATTATGAAATTCAGAAGTTATAGAAGGGAATAAAAGATTGCTTTTTCTTATCACCAGCCTGACTCTTTTCTTGATATAGCTGTTCCTAATTATTTTGTGTGTACAAGCAATGTGTGCATGCTCCTTATAAATATTGTTGAACATTTCCTTATTTAGATAACACTTGCTATCATTACATGTAAAATTACTTCATTTTTAGACTTCTGTAATTAAAATACACTAATTTCTTAGTGGCAAAATTCATCATGCAGATAACACAGCTTTGATCATATCTACTCATGACAGATAAAACTCCCATCTCCCTCTGCTCCCCTTCTTCCGTCTCCCTCTTACTTTTGTTTTTCCCCTCTGCTTTGCATGTATGAGGGAAACCATGTGATACTCGTCTGACTCTGGCTTATTTTGTTCCACATCATGATCTCTGGTTCTACCCATTTTCCTGAAAATGACATTTCATTCTTTATGGCTGAACACAATCCCACTATGTGTATGTACCACACTTCTTTATCCATTCATCCATTTATAGGCACCTGGGGTGATGCCATCACTTGGCTATCAGTTGTGCAGCCATAAACATGGGTATGTAGGTATGTCTATAGCATGTTGACTTTAATTGCATCAAGTACATGCCAAGGAGTCGTATAGCTGGATCATATGGTTGCTTTTTTATTTTGAGGTACCTCCATACTGATTTTCATAGTGGTTTTACTAATTTACATTTCTGCCAACAGTGTATAAGAGTTCTATTCCCCCATATCCTTGCCAGCATTTATTTTTGTATTCTTGATGACAGCCATTTTGATTAGGGTGAGATGAAGTCTTGATATAGTTTTGATTTGCATTTCCCTGGTGGCTAACAATGTTGAACATATTTTTCATACAATGATTGGCCATTTGGACCTCTCAAAAGAAGTGTCTATTGAGCTGATTTGCCCATTTATCTTTTTGAGGGCTATTTTTTGCCCATTTGTTTTGGGTTCTTCAATACAAATTTTAGGATTTTTTTCTAGTTCTGTGAAGAATGTTGTATTTTGGTGGATAATTATTTCAATTGCATTGAGTCTGTAGATCACATCTATTACTCTGTCTGTTCATGAAGTCTTTTCATCTTCTAATGTTTTGAATTTCCTTCAATGTCCTCTAATTTTCATAGTAGAGATCGGCCACCTTGACTGTTTATTCCTAGATTTTTTTTTTTTAAGGTTATTAGGGGTTTGTTTTCTTGATTTATTTCTCAGCAGGTTTGGTGTATAGAAAAGCTATTGATATGTTGACTTTTTGTATCCTAATTTGCTGTATTAGATCTAAGTCTTCTGGTGGAATCTTTAGGGTCTTCTAAGTATAGGATCATACAGGAAAGAGATAACTTGACTTCTTCCTTTCCTATTTTCCTTTCCCTTGCCTAATTCCTCTGGCTAATATTTCAATAACTATATTGAATGGGAGTGGTGAGAATGAACATACTTGTTTCAAGAACTACATTTTTTGACTGCATATATTTCAGTGATCTCTTAAATATGTATATTCAGCTCAAAGGGTCTTAAGATAATTTACTAGGTTACCAAAAGAAAATACAATCTTCCACTTACATTAACTGTTAGTCTCATCTAAAATAAAAGACTGTCTTGTAACTTGCATTTTAAGAAAATATACATATAATTAAAAATGTCATTTACATTAGAAGTGTTTTTTGTCCTTTGTCAGCTGATGGGTTTGGTATAAATACGTTTGAATACAATTGCCATAATTCATTTAACATGCCCTTCATTAATAACTAAGCTTTATTATGGTTTGGTTCTGAAATGTTTCCCCAAAATTTCATGTGTACTAAGCAATGCAGCAGTGATCAGAGGTAAAATAATTGGATCATGAGGGCTATAATCTCACTGGCAGAGTAATTTGATGAATTAATTTGAAAGGACTACTGGGTTGTAATTGTAGGCAGCTGGGTTGTGACTGGAGGGAATAGGTACCAGGGTGCTCCCTTGGGGACTTTCTTTCCCCCCACTACTTTCACCCCTGCTTCCTGGCTACCATGGGTTGAGCAGCTTTCCTTTGCCATGTTTCTGCCCTGGAGCAGGCTGACCATACACTGAATCCTCTGAAACAATGAATCAAAATAAACCTTTGTTTCTCTTGTCAGGTATTTTCATCACAGCAATGTAAAGCTGACTACCGCAAGCTTGTTCCTGTAGTGATCTATAAAATATGTCCACAAGTTCTTTAACATTGCTTTTTAAATAGTGCAGCCTAATTTCCCTTTAGTAATTTGCTCCTAAGGAATATACTGTATTGGAAATGGCACTGTGTGATTTTTGAGAAAACACAAAATGCAATGAAGGATATTGTGGTTTCTGCCTTGATTTATTGGACTACTATCTATGGAGGAAACCAGCTGCCATGTTGCAAGATGCTCAGTTAGTTCTGTGGAGAGGAATAGAGCTTCTTACCAAAAGCCAGGACTAGCCAGTACAGTGGCCCATGCCTGTAATCCCAGGTACTTGGGAGGCTGAGGTGGGAGGATTACAGTTCAAGGACAGCATTAACAAATTAGTGATACCCTGTCTCAAAATAGAAAAAAGAAAATGCTGGGAATATAGCTCAGTTAGAGAGCCTGTGGGTTCAATTCCCAGTACTGTAGAAGAGTAGGGGGAAAGAAAAGGAAAACAAAACAGAAAGGCTGCACTAACGTGCTTACCATGTGAGTAGCCATCCTGGAGGCAGATCCTTTAGCTCCAAGTGATGCTTCCAGGTGAATGCAGCCCCAGATGTTATCTTGATTGCAGTCTGATGGAATGTCCTGCTTTAAGGTACCTTTACAAACTTATGTAATACATTTTAAATGTTGATTATCTAAGAACTGAATTACTAATAACTGGTGCTTATCAAATCTTGCAGTTCTATGAGGGCACCTGACAAGGAATTTAGGGGTGGTCTCAGAGGTAGTGCCTTAGGGCAGGTGCAATTTTCAGTGAAAACTGGAGACCAGTAGAAAAGGGAAATGTTTGCTGTGCTTCTGACAAGACCGAAGTGTTTACACTGAATAAAAGCGCTACACTTTATAATCAAGGTGAAATAGGACTTGGAATCAGATCATCATGGTGAAATTATGTACATGAAAAAGTATTAGTTGTTCATTTTAAATGTAAATGTAGTTATTTACTATCTTGGTATTTTATAATGCTCTTATTACAAGTATTATATTTTATAGTGCAACATCTGCAAATTCTCTGAAGTCCTTACTCAGGTATTGAAGTTGTTTCTAATGCCTTTTCCTGCAACTTCCACAAGTAAAATGCTAAAATAAGGATTGAGAGTTTGTTGGATTATTTGGGAGAAATGTTTTTTTCTCCAATACTGAATGAGTATAACCATCCCAAACGGGTCAGTATTACTGACACAAGGCCCTATACCAATGGAAAGTGTGGCTTGGTCTTTGCTACACTTGGTGTACACCCAAGAGCATGTGTACATATGTCATGAACCAAGACTGCCTTCTCTTGATTTTCTTGTTGTTTCTGTGGAAAAGTTGTTTTGTATTTTATGATTCTCATAATATACATTGAGACAACTAGAAAAACTGGAATCCCTTTTATTATAAAAGGGGAGAAAACAAAATCTTTTGTATGTTGTTCTTATTCTTTGTTTTGGGGTAGCTCTGTTGACCCTTGGAAACCTTTTGGAGTTTAAAAAAAAAACCTGTTTATAACAAATCATACATATCTTCCTTGGTTTTAGAACCCTAAGGGGTATACTTTGAAATTTTTAGTAGGCAGTTCCTGTGATAGCTGTGTGTGTGTGGTATGGATTAGTCATATTAAAAACTAACTTTTCTGTTTTCAGAAGTATTGCTACTAAACTTTATGAATTAAATTCAATACTACAAGCCAAAATATCTGTTTTTCCACTTTCTGCAACCATAAAAATATTACTAGAATTACTTTGTGAGTCAAGCCTTAGGCTCTGAATGTCACTGTGTTTCTCCAAGTTGGAGATTTTTCACTTTCAATTAGATTGAAGCATAGACACAATACAGGTAGAAGTACTTATCCCAAAGTAAAAATACAGCTGTAACCTTTCTTTTCAAGGTATGGAAGACTCTGTTGAGTTCTTCCATTGATGTTGCTTTACATAAGAAATTGGAAAAACTTTATAATTTAGTTTAAGTTAAAATATTCTTTATGACAGGACTTTGAAATCTCTGTACTATAATGTCCAACACATCAAAACCATCAACGTACAAAAGACTTGAGCTTTCTTTTTCTATTTGTTTCTTGTGCAATATAGGAAATTGATTTTATTCTTCTACATTCAAATCTGTTTTATAGAACAGAAAAATTTGGGGCTGGGGTTGTGGCTCAGCAGTGAAGCACTCGCCTACTGCAGGTGAGGCACTGGGTTCGATCCTCAGCACCACATACAAATTAATAAATAAAAATAAAATTATTATTTAAAAAAAAAATTTATCCCAGGGAAGAATTCATCACAAATCATAGTAGTATTCACAGCTCGAAAGAAATTTGAATTCTTCCGTATGACAGTTCATATGTAGGAAGACTAATTTTTTGCAGTTTATCTTCAGATGCTGTAGCCTTGGAAATAAGAGCTTCAGTAACTTAAAAAGGGATAGGACATGATAGCAGCAGTAAAGGTAATTAAACAAGGGCAGCTTCCTATTTTAAGTAATAGGACAATAATGATCATACATATACCTAGGGTAATGATGACCTTCTCATTCCACCATCTTTATAACCCCCACACACCCTCCTTTCCCTTCACTTACCTCTGCCCAATCCAAAATTTCATTCTTTCCCTGCCCCCCACAATTGGATCAGCATTGATATGTCAGAAAACTTTTGGCCTTTGGTTTTTTGGGATTGGCTTATTTTGCTTAACGTGATATTCTCCAACTCCATCCATTTACCTGCAAATGCCATAATTCTCTTTTATTGCTGAGTAATATTCCATTGTGTATATATACCATAGTTTCTTTATCCATTCATCTATTGAAGGGCATCTGGGTTGGTTCCACAGTTTAACTATTGTGAATTGAACTGCTATAAACATTGATGTGGCTGCATCACTATTGTATGCTGTTTTTAAGTCCTTTGGGTATAGACCAAGGAGTGTGACAGCTGGGTCAAATGGTGGTTCCATTCCAAGTTTTCTGAGGAATCTCCATACTGCTTTCCAATATGCAGTCTCACCAGCAATGTATGAGTGTACCTTTTCCCCACATTTTCAGCAACACTTACTGTTGCTTGTATTCTTGATAACTGTCATTCTGACTGGAGTGAGATGAAATCTGTATTTTTTTTTTTTTTTTTTTTTACCCACTGCAGGCAAGATGTCAAGATTTAATTACATGTGATACAGAACTTATCTGAAAAACAGCAGCTATCTTATAGGTAGTGATTTCAATTTTCTAGTTGACGTTTAAAGTTTGATTACTCAATACATGGTATTAAATTATTTAGAAATGTACGTAGATATCTATGCCTTTGATTTGTGTTAATATTTTCATAATACCCATACCAAAGAAACAGACATCATAGCCCTGCCATTAGGCTCAAGGCAAAATTGCAAAATAAAATATTTCTTCAACGTATTTATACTCTAGAGTCTGGGACACTGACAGATCTGAAGACATAGCACCATCCACCTGCTGGAACACCAATTCTTTTTGTTTACAGTGAGATATCTGAAATGAGAATGAATCTGTGCCCTGCATTTTGTGAGAAACAGTGTCCCCTTCTGTACACTTCTGGGTCGGACATGCCAGCTCTCTGAAAGTGCAGTTTGTTTTCTGTTCTTCATCTCTGGGGAAATATTTTCCAAAAAGTGTTTACCACCACCCATGACATTAAAATGAATGGCCCAGGCCTTTCATCTTGCTGAGGTCAAAGAATTCATAGCTCTCAAACATGGAATGTGGATGCAGTAATATGAGATGTATCTTTTCTTTAACAAGTTTTTCGAATAGTATTTTATTTCCTGCTCTCCTGAATATTCTTGGTTTTCATGAGAAAACGTACCCAGAAAGATAAGGTTTCTATAGATCTCTAAAATAACATCTTCATATAAAGTCTGCTGAGCAGGATCCAGGCATTTCCATTCCTCTTCAGAGAAAACAATGGCCACATCCCTGAATTTCAATGGTTCCATTTTCTGCCCTTCAGGACTCTTAGTATTCTATGATTTTGTCAGCACCTGTGTAGCACAGAAATCTGAAGCTCCTGATCTGGGACAGGAAGCCTAGAAACGGATTTAAAAAAAAAAAAAAAAAAAAACCTGAAATTTGGGGGCTGGGATTGTAGCTCAGCGGTAGAGCGCTTGCCTCGCATGCGTGAGGCCCTGGGTTTGATCCTCAGCACCACATACGGAGCAATAAAATAAAGACATGGTGTCCATCTACCAAAATAAATAAATAAATAAATAAATAAAACCCTGAAATCTGTTTTGATTTGCATTTCTAATTACTAGAGATGTTGGACATTTTTTCAAATACATTTATTGATCAATTATATTTCTTAGAAGTCTGTTCAGTTACTTAGCTTGTTTATTGATGGGGTTATTTTGTTTTGGTGCTTTGAGTTCTTTATATATCCTGGAGATTAGTGCGCTCTCTGAGATGCGTGTGGTAAAGACTTTCTCCCATTCTGTAGGCTCTCTCTTCACATTATTGATCATTTCCTTTGCTGAGAAGCTTTTTAGTTTGAACACATTCCATTCCTTGATTCTTGATTATATTTCTTGTGCTTTAGAAGTCTTCTTAAGGAAGTAAGGGCCTAGTCTGACATGAAGATTTGGGCCTGCTTTTTCTTCTGTTCGATGCAGGGTCTCTGTTGACCTTTGCTTTTTTGAGTCTAGCTCATTTCACTTAGCATGATATTCTCTAGTTCCATCCGTTTACTGGCAAATGTCATAAAGTCCTTCATGGCTGAGTAATAATCTATTGTGTATATATACCACATTAACTTTATCCATTCATCTGTTGAAGTGCACCTAGCTTAGCTTTTGTAAATTGTGCTGCTATAAACATTGATTTAATTGCATCACTGTAGTATGTATTTTAAATCATTTGTATATATACTAAGGAGTGGGATAACTAGGTTAAATGGTGGTTCCATTCCAATTTTTTGAGGAATCTCCATACTGCTTTTTTGCACCAATTTGCAGTCCTGCCAACAATGTATGAGTGTACCTTTTCCTCACATTCTTGCCAACATTTATTGTTACTTATATTCTTGATAATTATCATTCTGACTGGAGTGAGATGAAATCTGTCTTTTAAATTTGCATTTCTCCAATAGTTAGACATGTTGAACTTTTTAAAAATGTATTGATCATTTGCATTTATTCTGAGAAGGGTCTGTTGAGTTCCTTTGCTCATTTATTGATTAGTTTATTTTTTTTTGAGTTCCTTATATATCCTGGAGATTAACGCTCTGAAATGCAAGAGGCAAAGATTTCCTACCATTCTATAGGGTCTCTTCATGATCTTGATTCTTCACTGTGAAGCTTTAGTTTGATACCATCCCATTCATTGATTTTTGATTTTTCTTGCACTTCAGTAGTCTTAAGGAAGTCATTCCAATGTAATTGGAATTTTGATGGGAGTTGCATTGAATTTGTATAGCACTGTTGGTAGTATGGCCATTTTGACAATATTAATTTTGCTTATCCAATAATAGAAGTCTTTCCATTTTTAAGGTCTACAATTTTTCTTTAGTTTCTATAGTTTTTATTGCAGAGGCCCTTCACCTCTTTTGTTAGATTGATTCCCAAGTATTTTCCTTTTCTGGGAATGCTATTATGAATGGGATAGTTTTTGTAATTTCTTTTTGAGCAGATTCATCATTGGAGCATAGGAACATGATTGATTTAACAGTGTTGATTTCTGTATCCTACTTTGCTTAATTCATCTGTAAGTTTCAGAAGTTTACTGGTTGAGGTTTTTTTGGGTCTTCTAAATACAGGATCATGTTGTTGGCAAACAAAGAGTTTAAGCTCTTTTCCTATTGTGTCCCTTTAATTTCTTACTCTTGCCTAATTGCTCTGGTTAGAGTTTCAACCAGAGCATTCAAGGGCTTTTATTTATTTTTTATTTATTTTTGCATATGCCATTTTTTAAATTAATTTATTTAAATGCATTTCAAGTTATAGTACATATATAGGACTCAATTTTTCCATCTGTTTGCAAACCAGATAGAATCACACCACTTGTGTCTTCATACATGCACCTAGGATAGTGATGACCATCTCATTCAACCATCTTTGCTATACCCATTCTCCCTTCCCTCCCCGTATCTTCCCCCTGCCCCATTCAAAGTTCCTCCATTTCTCCTATGTTCCCGATTCCCACCCCACTTATGTATCAGCATCCGCTAATCAGAGAGAACATTTGGCATTTGTTTTTTGGGATTGGCTTACTTCACTTAGCATAATGTTCTCCAATTCCATCCATTTACCTGCAAATGCCATATTTTATTCTCTTTTATTGCTGAATAATATTCCATTGTGTGTATGTACCACAGTTTCTTTATCCATTCATCTATTGAAGGGCATCTGGGTTGCTTCCACAGTTTTGCAATTGTGAATTGTGCTGCTATAAACATTGAAGTGGCTGCGTCACTGTAGTATGCTGTTTTTAAATCTTTAGGGTATAGGCTGAGGAGTGGAATAGCTGGATCAAATGGTGGTTCCATTCCAAGTTTTTTAAGAAATCTCCATACTGCTTTCCAGATTGGTCGCACCAATTTGCAGTCCCACCAGCAGTGTTTGAGTGTATCTTTTTCACTATATCCTCACCAGCACTTATTGTTGCTGGTATTTTGGATAGCTGCCATTCTGACCGGGGCGAGATGAAATCTGAGAGTAGTTTTGATTTGCATTTCTCTAATGGCTAGAGATGTTGAACATTTTTTCATATATTTGTTTATTGATTGTATATCTTCTTCTGAGAGGTTTCTATTCAGCTCCTTAGCCCATTTATTGATTGGGTTGTTTGTTTTTTTGGTGTTAAGTTTTTTGAGTTCTTTATATATCCTGGAGATCAGTGCTTTATCTGATGTGTGTGTGGCAAAAATTTGCTCCCAGAATGTAGGTTCTCTGTTCACCTCATTGATTGTTTCTTTTGCTGAGATGAAGATTTTTAGTTTAAATCCATCCCATTTATTGATTCTTGCTTTTATTTCTTGTGCATTTGGAGTCTTGTTAAGGAAATCAGAGCCTAATCCAACATTTATTTTTTATTTTTTTCTCCTAATCTTCATCAGGGACTTTTAAATAGGGGTGATGAAAGCAGGCATCCTCTCTTGTTCCTGTTTTTAGAGGGAATACTTTTTCTCTGTTCAAATTAATGTTGGCCTTGGGTTTGTCATATATAGCCTTTACCTTGTTGAGGTATGTTCCTATTATCCCTAGGATTTTTTTATCCATTCATGTGAATGGATACTGTATTTTGTAAAATTCTTCTTCTGTATTGAGATAATGGTGATTCTTGACTTCAAATCTGTGTAATGAATTACATTTATTATTGCCATATGTTGAACCAATCTTGCATCCCTGGGTTGAAACACACTCAATAATACAGCACTATCTTTCTAGTGTGTTTTTGTTTTAATTTGCCAGTATTAAGAATTTTTGCATCCATGTTCATCAAGGATATTTGAAATTTTCTTTCTTGATGTATCTTTGTCTGGTTTGGTAGCAGGGTGATACTAGCTTCATAGAATAAGTTGGAAAGCGTTCTCTCCTTTTCTATTTCATGGAATAATTTGAGAAAGATTGGTATTAGTTCTTTAAATGTCAGGTTGAACTCGGTTGAGAATGCATCTAGTTCTGGGCTTTTCTTTGTTGGTAGGCTCTTTATAATGTCTTCAATTTCGTTACTTAAGTTTTTTATATCGTCCTGGTTCAATTTGCGTAAGGCATATGTCTTTAGGAATTTCTGACTTCAAGATTTTCTAAATATTTGGAGTATAAATTTTCAAAATAGTTTGATAAACCTCTGGATTTCAGTTGTGTCTGTAGTGATACTTCCTTTTTCATCATGAATTTAAATAATGCAAGTTTTCCCCTCTTTTGGTTAGCTTGGCTAAGGGTTTATCGATTTTATTCTTTCAAAAAACCAACTGTTTCACTTATGATTTGAAATTTTTTAACCTCAATTTCATAGATTTCAGCTTTGATTTTATTTTTTGTCTGCTGTTGATGTTGGTGTTGGTTCTTTTTCCAAGGTCTTGAGAGGTAATGTTAGATTATTTGGTAACTTTAGTATTTTAATGTATGAGCTCAGTGCTATGAACTTTCCTCTTAGAACTGCCTTTGTAGTGTCCCAGAGATTTTGATACGTTGTTTCACTATTATCATTTACCTCAAAGTATTTTATTTCTCTCCTGATTTCGTCTGCTGTCTGTTCCTCATTCAGAGGTGTATTTAGTTGCCAGCTGTTAGAGTAGCTTCTATTTTTTATTCTTATCATTGATTTATAATTTCCTTTCACTATGATCTGATAAAATGCAAGGTATCTCTTTTTTGTATTTGCTAAGAGTTGCTTAAAATATGATCTATTTCAGAAAATGTTTCATATGCTGCTGAGAAGAGTATGCAGTCACTGGCTGAAATATTCTATATATGTGAAGACCAAATTAATTGTATATTTTAGTTCTGTAGCATCTTTAGTTTTTGTTTGGATGATCTACCTAGTGTTGAGAGAGGCATGTTAAAGTCACCCAGTATTGTGTTGTGGTCTATTTGATTATTAAGAAGGTTTGTTTGATAAACGTAGATGCTCCATTGTTTGAGGCATAAATATTTACAGTTGTTATTTCTTATACAATTTCCTTAGGCAGTATGAAATGACCCTGTTTGAGGCATAAATATTTACAATTGTTATTTCTTATACAATTTCCTTAGGCAGTATGAAATGACCCTATTTGTCGCTTCTTATTAATTTTGGCTTGAAGTCCACTTTATCTGATATGAGAATAGTAACTCCTGCTTGTTTACAAGATCCAGAATGAATATTTTTCCCATCCTTTCACCTTCAGTCTGTGGATGTCTTTGCCTATGAGATGAGTTTCTTGGAGAGAGCATGTTGTTGGGTCTTGTTTTTTTGATACAATCTGCCAACCCATGGCTTTTGATTACAGTTTAGACCATTTACATTCAGTTTATTGAGAGATGATTTTTTATTCCCTGTCATTTTTTATTTGTATTAGTTTTTCCTTTGACTATTCTTCTAGTGTAGTTCCTCCCTCAACTGTTATTTTTATTTTTCATCTTGATGAAATATTGAGTATAGGTGTTCTAGTTATGACTTCTTTTTAAAAATTTTTTCAGTTGTTGATGGATCTTTATTTTATTCATTATTTATATGTGGTGCTGAGGATCGAACTCAGTGTCTCACGCATGCTGGGCAAGCACTCTACCACTGAGTCATATCCCCAGCCCATAGTTATGACTTCTTATAACTTTTGTTTATCATGGAAGAGTTTGATTTCATCTTCAATTCTGAAACTTAATTTTTATGGGTATAGTATTCTTGGTTGGCATTTTCTTCCCCTCAGAGGTTGGTATATATTATTCCAAGCCCTCCTCCCTTTTAGGGACTGCGTTGAGAAATCAGTTGAGATCCAGATTGGTTTTCCTCTAAATATGACCATTTTTCTCTTAAAACTTTTAAAATTTTATCCTTACTCTGTATGTTAGGCATTCTCATAATAATATCTTGAAGTGCATCTGTTGCGATTCTGTATATTTTCTGTCCTATATGCCTCCTGTATTTGAATTTCCATTTCATCCTTAAGGTTTGTAAAATTTTCTAATATTTCATTGAAAAGATGGTATACTCCTTTAACTTGAATTTCAGAGCCTTCCTCTATCACAATAATAAATTTGGCCTTTGACGTTATCCCATTTTTCTTGTTTCTGTTCATGGTCTTTTAACATCTTTTCTCTATGATTAACTTTATTTCAAGATTATATACTGATAAGTGGGCAGACGCAGCACTGGCTCTAGGAGACAATGTGAACATACCAAGTGTATGCCCAACCTTTGTGAAAGCCAACAGAGAAACGAAGTACCTTTTTGTGGGTGGCCTTGGCCAGGCCATTTATAAGGTAGATCTACAAAATCAGTTCAGATTTGGAAACTTTCTGATGTGGAGATCATCATATGGAAAGATGACCTAGGAAACCCACCGAAAATCTTTGCACATGTTAACATCAAAGTAGCAGAAGCAGATCTGAAAAAAATGTATGTCTGTTTTAAATAAAACAAAATGGAAAGGTGGAACACTACAAATTCAGCTAGCAAAAGAAAGCTTTTTGCACAGATTGGCCCAAGAGAGAGAAGAAACAAAAGCAACAAAAGAAAAATCAACAACAGACAATACCGATGTGTTGGAAAAGATGGGAGGGATAGATTTCCAAATGAAAGCTGTGCCAGGAACAGAAGTACCAGGGCACAAAAATTGAGTTGTAAGTAAATTTGGAAGAGTCTTACCTGTTCTTCACCTGAAGAATCAACATAAATGTTGATAGGTGTCCCTAACACCTAGTGCTTTTGCTTTGTTTGACTGTGGGTAACATCACAAAATATCCATCAAAATACAGCCACAACCTGAAGGAGATAGGGGAAGATTTTACAAATACTATTCCTATAACTAGCCTCACTTGGGAACTGGAAGGAGGCAATGACCCTATAAGTAAGAAATGGTGAGGAGAGTTCTCTGACTTTCATGGCCCTCTCAAGAAGGTGATAAAAGGGCAGAAGGGCAAAGGTTGCACTGTGAGTCCAAGGACCAGTTGGGTAATGGAGAACACATCTACCCAGCATGGAGCTGCACAGAAAATGCCTTGTGCTTCTGTTATTTCTAAATCATTCCCTGTACCTGATTCTGGTTCTGAAACTTCAAAATGTACCTTTTAAGACTTCTGGTTTGGAAACTCCCAGGAAGAGAAATAGCATGTCTGATGATGATATTGATTCTGAGGAAGAATTAAGAATGCTGATTGCAGAAGAGGAAAACTTAGAGAAGTACATGGTCCTCAATAAATGAATCTGAAAATGATGTTTTTGAAGTTGTAAGAGATGATTTCAAATCAGATGTTCACAAACTTCATTCTTGAACAGGATTAGGTATTAATAACATCTCTTGTGTTAGTGATGGTGTTATGGGAAGTGACCATGAATAGGATTCAGGTGATATGGATGAAATCATTGCAATGAAACAAAACATTAGTAAGGTCAAAAATAAAGCAGAGATTTCACAAACAAAAACCTATGCACAACCAAACTTTGAAAATGAAAGAAGTTTCCAATAATTGTAAGTACAAAAAAGAAAATAAGGAAGAGTCAGTCCTCAATAATGGAGTGAATCTTCTAAGTCATAAATCTTCATCTGACTCCAGCAGCGGTGATGATGAAGACAGTGAAGGAGATGAGGAATATAAAGCCATCGTGAAAAACTGTCCCTGTGTGAATCTCACTTTGGCTGATTTGGAACAGTTGGCTGGCAGTGATCTAGTGGTACCAGAAGATTCTGAGAGTGATGGCCCAGAAACTGCCACTGGCTGCAAGTTTGACAGAGCTTCCAAGAGCCCCAAGACTCCCCATACCCTTAGCTGAGGCTGACAGTGCATTCATCCTGAGGAGATTGCGGCTTCCCTTTTAAGGGAAGAGAGTACCTGTGGCAAACAGAAACCAAAGGAAAATAACTTAAAGCCCAAATTCCAGGTATTTAGGGGAGTAGGCTATCTCTATGAAAAGGAATCAGTGAAAAAAACCTTGAAAGAGTGTTGACTGTAACAATATAAAGATCAGAGTTCCTTGAAATTGGAGGATCCTAGGAGCATTTCCATTGAAAATGAGTCCCTATGTGTTAATGGTTCATCAAGCAAACTGACTTCATGGCAACATGCAAATCACACTCCGCCTCAAAAAAGACAGTTCACTTTTGAGACTCAGGATCACAAGGTAGTGTCCCCTAGCAGTTCAAAAAAGGTAGATAGAAATTACTTCTAATATGTTGCCATTAAAAGGCAAGAAATCCTTAAGTCTTACTGCAAAGACTCACAAAATAGGCATTGACAAAGACAGTTGCCATAGTACCAAAAAGAGAAGCTTCTGAGGAAGAGGGGTCTGATTCAAGCAGCCTCACATCTCTTGAGAAATTACCAAAGGGGTCTCCCAGAAAAGGTGCTCAGGAAAGCACAGCTGATTTGTCACTTTCTATTAGGAGTGCGGCAAATGTGATGTTAAGGTTAAGTATGCTGAAGACAATCAGAAACATTTGGCAGCCTTGGAACCATGGCAGAAAGCAAAAGAAGTGAAGAAGAAACTGGTGCATGATGCAAATTTGGATGGTCATCCAGAGGACAAGCCAATATACATCATCTTCAGTTCTGACAGTGAAGATGAAACTGAGGAGACATGAACTCAGGAGCAAAGCCATCCAAGAAAGGAGCTGGTTAAAGAGTCCGGGTAAAGCCACTGGGCAGCTGTTTGGCAGCAGTGATGATGAGGAACTTGATTCAGTGGATGACATTGACAGGTTCAAAATTAAACTTCAATTTGAGGGCAGAGCTAGACAGAAGCTCCTGGATTTACAATTGCACTGTGGCAGTTCCACTTGGACTCTGGATTTCTGGAGAGTGACGGTGAAGAGGAACAGGAAGAGGTAAAAAGAAAACTACTGAGGAAAAGGAGCTTGCTGCAGAAAAAAAGCGCCTTGAATGTTGTGCAAAGTGTTTTGCACATCAGCTCGAACAGTCCTACAAGCAAAGGATCAGTAGCTGCGAAGAAATTTGACATCATACGTTATGACATAGGCATGACCATGGTCATAGGCATGACCATGCCACTTGTGAAAGAAAAAACGATAAGCCAAAGGAAAGTAAAGCAAAATAGAAGAAGAAAAGAGAAGGAAGCTGAGAAGCTACCTGAGGTGTCTAAAGAAATGTATTACAACATTGCTACAAATTTGAAAGAAATATTCCAAAATACAAACGATGCCGGTGAAAAGGAAGAAGAGACAGCCTGGAACTAGGACTGTGATGGAGATAGAACTGAGGAAATTCGTAAGGCTACAGCTCTGCCCAGTGAGACTGAGCAGCCCAGCAGGTTCATCTTCTCCTTTTTGATTCAGACACTAAAGATGTAAAGGAAGAGACCTATAAAGTTGAAGCAGTGAAACCTGGGAAGATTGTCTGGAAGGGGAATCCTCATTTCCAAGACAGCAGTTCAGAAGATGTTACTGAAGAAACAGATCACAGAAAGTCCAGCCCTGGAGAAGCATCAGGACCTGAAAAAGACATTTTTCTTTTTCTCTAAGAATGATGGACTTTGTGGTTCTGACATGTTCTGAGGCAGCGTGGGGAGTAATGTTAGCGGGAATTCTTGGGAGGCTTGAACAAGTAGCTTGTGTATGGATTGTTGGAAGAAACATAAAGAAGCCAAAAGGAAAGTGAAATCAAAACAATAAATGTTAGCATTGGTTTTGTTACTGAATGTGAACAAGCTCACTGAAGGAAATAGACCCAGAAAATAATTTTGGCAAACAAGAAATTTCAAAGTGGAGGAACATTCAAAATCTGGCTAATGGACTATTATTCTGGTTGCAATTTTTTTTTCTGTGAAATTCCTCTATTTCTTTTTAGGTAATTACTTTAAAAAATTAAACTGAGCTGGATACGATGGTGCACAACTGGAGTCCCAGCACTCAGGAGGCTGAGGTGGGAGGATCATTCGAGCCTGATAATTTGAGATGAGCCTCAGCAACATAGATCCTATCTCAGAAGAGAAGAAGAAGAAAAAAATTAAAGTGAATTTTCAAGAAATGAAGCACAAGACAGTCCACTAAAATACTTGTATATAACCTCTTTGCCCTCCATCCTCAGTAATTAGTGTACATTTTCTCATGCAAAGTTTACATGAAGCCTTTTTAAATAAATGATTTGTTAAAAAAAAATTATATACTTTGTCTTCAAGGCCTGAAAATCTATCTTCTAAGTGGCCTAGTCTATTGGTTTTAATTTGATTGATCCCTTCATTTTGATTCTTTTAAGAATCTCTTTGTTGAAATCTTTCAACTCCTATGTTTTCTGATTTTACTCCTTACATCTTTTAGCTCATAGAACAGATAATGAACTTTCTAAAATACTTCTGACATTTCCTCCACTGTGGTGTCAGTGAAGATTGTTCAGGCATTTTGGGTTGTTTAGGATGGTTCCTTCCCTTTTTCATATTGTTTGTATGTCTACCCTATCGGTAGGGTTGATGACTACTTCTAAGTGAAGGACTACTTTTATGACTGCTTCTTTGCCCATGTCCAGGTGAAGATAATTTTGTTGAATCCTGCTTTGGATTTAATTTGGGTTTGGACTTTTAGCGTCCATTAGGCTTAGGTCATGGATCTCTCCTGAGTTGCTGAGGGACAGGGGCCAGTTTCCTAGTTACTATGATCATTCTACTAGCAGCTCTGGTTTGTTAGCTCCAGGGCCTGAGGCTGACGGCTTGGTGGGCACAGTGTTTCTACTTTGTGTAGTAGTTCAGGATATAGGCTTTGGAGCACACCTGTGATTTCTGTGTACCTGTTCCCCTCTGTTGGTTCCTTTTCACAGTAGTAAAGGTCCTGGTGACTATGGGTATGAGGACACTGATGGTGGATTTTCTGTAGCTGATATGTAGTGCAGAAGTACTCCCCCAGCTGATGCAGCTCTCTGAGACTCGGTAGTGAAGGGACTCCAGTGGTCTACCTGGACTCTAGTTTCCACTTCCCCAGGTTGTGAATAACTGATAACTGATGCAAGGACCTGCAAGTATCCCAAACACTGCCCTGTCACTTGCCAGTTAGGATCATGCTGGTTTCAGCCCCCATCTGCTGTGTAGCCTCAGGTCATTTCTTGCTGGGTCTTTACACCACTGGATATTCAGGCAGCTTCCCTCTGATGGGCTCTCTGTCCTGGCCCTGCAATCTGGATCCCGACGATTGCCCTTAGTCTACCTATGGTGTCTTCCTCCCAGCGTCAGTGGTTGGGGGCCTGATGAATCTGTTTCCTTCGTTCAGTGCCAAAACAGCTTCTTTGTTGCCTCTGTGGAGTGAGTGAGCAGAGGCTGCACAGAGCTTTCACCCCCTACCCACATTAGCAGATGTTGTACAGGACTTGCTGCACTTTCCTGCCACCAGTCCCCTCCAGCCCACTTTGTCCCCCTAGTTTGTGGTGAGGGGGAAGAGGGAGAGCAGTTTCTGCAATTTAGGGCTTGTAGTTGTCCTTCTAGAAGTTCTTTCTGGCTAGATTTTTAGAGAGGTCCCATTGCAGGAGATGGTTATCTGGTAGTTTGTAGCTGTCTGGGTGTGGGAAGATGACATGCTGATTTAAGAAGGTGGGTGACTGGTCAGCTGATGGCTCCACAAGATGGATGGGACCCCAGGCTCAGCTTTCTTTTCACAATTTGGTTTTGAGTTGTTTGTGCTGTTTTAAAGGAGCTTTCTGTTACTCTTTAAGTTTTGTCCCTTTCCAACTGTTCAGTGGGTGAACTTGAGAGAAGGTCCACTCCCCCACTCTCTAATGCCCCTCCCTCCTTATTCACCATTTTGGGTTGGGGTTTAGGGTACTCGTTGTTTTCTACTCTGGTACCCTACCTTCTGTTGCATCCAACCCGCACCTCTCCCCAAGAAGTGCAGCCCAGACAACTCTGCAGAAGCAGCAAAGTTTATTGAGGAAATAGGCACACAGGCCAATCGATTGGGGTCAGCTCTTCTTTTCTTCAGAGAGTGACCCCGAAGTGAGAGTTTCAGAAGTTATTATAGGGTGAGCTAGCTACTTGACTCAGGAAAACATGATTTGGCAGGTATTCAACCGATAGTTCTTTACAGTTCAACTGTGACAGTGCCTCCTATGTCCCCTTTCAGTTCCTGGAACTTTAGGTAACTGGCCAGCGGGTCTGGCAGCCTATGGTTTTGCCCCCCCCCATCCGTGAGAAGCAAGCATAGCAAAGCACTAATCACAGAAGCACAAAGAGCAGGTTAGTTGATACATGTAGGCCTGAGCCAGAGTGACTCCATCTTGAGTTGGGATTTTACACTTCCAGTCTCTCCAGGTCTCAGACCTTGTAGTATTGAGTCTTGGTATATTTGTATTGTCACCTACCTCTCAATTGTGCTTCTCCTTTGCTGCCTCACCTCTCGCTGCAAGGAGATCTGGGACGGCGGCCTAGCTTTCTGCCATCTTGAGCCGCCTCCAAATTCAAGATTTTTCTTTGCTCTGTTTGCAATATAATATACTAATTAGTTACACATAACTTTTAAAGGGGGCTTTACCAAAAACCAGTCTTGGCTCACAACACTAAATAAGAACTCAACCGTCAAGTGAAAGAACTGGTTTTTTTTTTTTCATGTACCTTTTGATATTTAAATGTGTCAAAGGAACTAAAAGAAACCAAGAGGAACATACTGCTAGCCAGGGATAAACTTAGGGTATCTGATACTTTTTACTATGAGTATTAACAAATTATACTTGGGCTGGGGATATAGCTCAGTTGGTGGAGTGCTTGCTTTGCATGCACAAGGCCTTGGGTTCTAATCTCCAGCACCACAAAATAAATAAATGAACAACTGCAAATAAAAATAAACAACTGCATCCTCCTTAAAAAAAAAAACAACAAAAAACAAATTATACTTGATTAAAATTGCATAAAATTTTCCCATATATTCAAAATAAAAGGTTAAGCCTGACACTTAAATTATTCAGAACTGCTTTTCAATCACGCCTGTGAAATTACTCATAACCAGATGGCATGCTTGGTACACGTAGGAGACACCCACACGCATCATCCAAGTGTGTGTCTTCGTGTCTTCCCTCCTCCCCAGATTCCATGTCAGAATACATTTTTCCTCTTTACATCTTTTACTTTAAAATTCTAATTAGTCAAATGTTACTGTTTTCCTCCTTAAACTCTAAAATTATTAAATACATATGGCCCCTCCTGAAAAAAATAAAAAGCCTTAGATGCCCTCTGTGGGATGCTTTCAATTAAAATTGTTGTGTAAAACTTAAGTTCAAACATAAAGTTATATAATGTTGCTATTACTTAAAATCAACACATTAAAGTTGGTCAATATTAACTTCTTAATCACTTCCCATTTCTTATAAATTTCTTTTTGCTGAGAGCATCTTTTAAGAAGGTGTGTAGATAAATATTTTGAGTGCTTCTGAATTGGAAATGTTATTTTTGTCATCACTTTAAAATGACATTTGGTTCATAGTTATTTTCCTGTATGATTTTAAATAATTCCATTAACTTCTATTTATGTTTTCTTCTGATGTTGATATTGTAATTGTCTACTGTGAATCTGATTGTCATTTCCTGGGTGGTGATGCCTTTTCTCTTAGGAAGATTGTAGGAATTTCACTTGGTTTATTTAGTTTTATTTTATTAACAATTTACCCTGGTATAGATTTCTAAAAGTTTATCCTTCCTGGTACTTAGTAGGATTTTAACCTGCGATCTAATGTCTTAGTTTTATGTAATTCTCTAATTATATCCCTCATTATTATTTTCCCACCATTCTCTTGTTGTGTTTAGATATTATATTGGGACCTCAATATATCTTCCATTTTTTTATTCTCTCTTTTCTCATGATATACCTTGGAAAATTTCCTCAATTCCATATTTTACTTTAGGGGCTTTTCTCCTTGATTGTGCCTACAACATCATTTATTAAAGGCTTTAAATTTTGGTGAATAAAAGGGTTATTAATAGAAGTCTGTTCTTTATTCATGACTCTGGATTTTATTTTATAAACCATAATTCCACATTTACAATCTAAACAATTATTTAAACTTGAATTTCATTAAGTGATTTAGTTCACCTTAATAGGCAAGCTTTTTCTTTTGCCTGAAGTAAACTGTCATTAGCTGAACAAGCTAGATAAAAATTGGATTGTTCCAGATTTTTGGTCACATCTCTGTTGAAAGAATTGAAGTATCATAACTAGTCCCATCCATTTTCCTTGTGGGAGGCAAATGGATGCAACAGTTTACTAGTTTCTTGTGCTGATACTAACCTCACAAAATCCATACCGGGGGTGGGGGTGGGGCTTAAAAGAAATAGGTAATGAGTTTCCATAGAAATTCCTTTTTCCAAAAATGGTTCCAGCTTTAGTTTTGATACAGGAAGCCACTTTTGTCACTGCTTGTCACCACCCTTTGCTTCTCCCTGGGTTGGAGCGAAATGTGAGTTAAAATGTTGCCCAGTTGAAGCTGTCTCTTGTGAGCTAGACCGTCTTTGTCTATTCTCTATAAATGTGGATATGTGGGTCCATTTTTACCTTATCTAAAGAAAAAAAAAACACACAAAAAAACAAAACAAAAAAAACAACGCTGAGAGATGGTTAACCTAATATTGTTTAAATATTATTGAATGATAGAGAATAAAGGAAACAATTGGTTTCCTTCTAAAATTTTTGCCCATTCTTTTTAAAGTTTTATTTTAATAGAATCAAAATTCATTATGTGTCAGTGAACAGAACCCCTTGGGTAGGAGTAAGTGTGCAGACCCCTTCCATCCTAGCCACATGGACAGAACTTGCTTTGTGCAGCTTGTGTGAATTTGGGTTCACTTCTCTCCAGTGGATAGGCATGGGTTCTGTGCCCTGGAGGAGTTTCAACTTCATCCCCAGCCACAGCAGTTGATATATGGGCAGAAATGTTTTTTGACAAGCAGCTCATACCTGGATCCTAGCTTTGAGGCCCTGGTTTTTTGAGCCATCCAACTTGTATGGGGTGGGTTCAATGACGATCCCATTAGACCACCGAGGCCCTAATCTCAATATCCCATGACCAGCCAGAACTGCTTTGAGCCATGAGACTTGAGTCTTTATATACCACTAAGTTCTTTTCTGTTTCATGGAGATTGTTTTCTTGTCTTCAATTACAGATGTTTACACATTTATATCCATTGTATTTAGCTTGTGATTTTAAGTGCTAGTTGCCAGAAGGGGAAGATGATTAATATGCTTTCAATATGCTATCTTGATACTTTTAATGTTGGTAAAATACATTCCATTTTCCTATAGTGCAGTTAGATTTTAGTCTTTGCTATATAGTCACTTAGGAAGCATGGAACTTAACGTTCAGATGATAAACTTGTTTCCTCCTGTAGACTGTCCCATATTGTCTGTCCTTCCAGTGTTGATATTTCACTAGGCTATGACTGCTGACTTCAGATGATCAGCTGGCTGTTTCCAGATTTGGTGTGAGGAACTGTAGTGACCCCAGTTCTGATTCTGCTTGTATACATCACATAATATTCAATAGAAAGGGGCTGGGATTGTAGCTCAGCGGTAGAGCACTTGCCTCGCATGCGTGAGGCCCTGGGTTCGATCCTCGGCACCACATACAAAGCAATGAAATAAAGACATTGTGTCCATCTACAACTAAAAAAATACTTAAAAAAAATTCAATAGAAAGGGGTGAGCACTAGGACAAGGTATTTATATATTTCATTAGAGGGGACTGTCTAATTCATTGGGAGTGGAACCGATTTACATTTTATTCATTATGTAAAGTTTCACGTGGAAACATGAGTTAATTGGCACCATATTTCCAATATCTTCCAACCGTGTTTAAGGGCCTTTTATAGACTGGATAGCTAGCCGCTGCCCGGTGACCTGTCTTTTAAATCTGGCTTTACTTTCTTCTTCTGGTTTTAAGTCATTTTTCTCTGAAGTCTATAGTTTAATGAAAGGAAAATATCATCAGTAACTTTTGCCAAAATGGATATAAAGAGTCTTTGAACTGCTGGACTGTCCTTGTAGGTTTTTTTTTTCCTGGGTAGCAGTTGGTGTAATGCAATCTTTTCATTCTATTAATAATGTTATGCATGGTCACATCCTTGGTTAATTAGACTTACAGTTTTCAATTAACAGCATTTTTGATGATACATTATTATCCTTATTAGTGAGGTCGTAGACTATATTATAACAAAGTCTGAAGACTCTATTGTCAGCATAATCTTGAAAGAACCATTTAACTTTATGAAATGTATCTGGCAAAGGAACGTCAACTTTGATGTATAATTTGACCCCTATAAAAGAATCAAAATGCTTCGCTTCTCCCTCCTCTTAGAATAAAACGTCTAGCACTTCAGATAGTGTATTTCCCAGTTACATGAATAACACTGTCAAAAAATGAAATCTGAATTTTAAAAAACTGAGTAGATGAGCAGTCAGATGTTCTTATTCAACCATTTATCATGTCTTTGCATGAAATTTATAGTTCTATGTAAAACTGATTAACTCCATTAGATTCGAATTATTCCAAAATCGATACCCTTCTGTGCTTCAGGCAATTCTATTCGCTCATCTGAAAGGGGAGGTGGATTTGGGGTGGACATACTCTTTTTAGTTGACATTAAAAACACAATTAGGTTTAGAGTGTTCATTTTTCCTGTTTAAATATCAAAAAAGCTAAAACCTATAGGATTTCTGTGATTTTTATCAAACTCATGCCACAGCTATGGAGTGGTTAATTTTCCTTCTGTTTTTCTAACCCTTGATCTGATCTGATACTTTCAGATTAGCCAATGGCTTCTGTGGTGTGGTGAAGTCAGGTATAGTAAGAGGTGGGCACTTCTCTGTGCTTCTACTTCATCCTAATTTTTTTGTACTGAATACATACAGACTTTTATTTCCTGAACAATACAGTATAACAACTATGTACATAACATTTACATTGCATTAAGTATAAATAAGCCAAAGATGATTTAAAATGTATCTGGGGTTCATCCCTATTTTAAATGTTATGATCAAGTTTATGGTGAGTGAACAGGTATATATTGCTATCCCTAGGTAGGTTCACACAGTGCGATGGGTGTTCTAACTTTGAGCACTATGAATCTTGCCTGTGTTTGAACTTTTAAGATGAATCCTTAACATGTATTTCTTTCCACTGTTGCATGTTACGTCTGGAGAATTCATCTTACTGTGCTCTTTTTCAGTGTAGTATAGTAGACAAACTTTTCAGGAAGGATCCAGATAGTAAATATATTCAGCTTTGTAGGCTATTTGGTCTCTATTGCCACTACTGAAATTAACTATTGCAGCCCAAATGCAGCTGTAGACTGTACTGTGTAGGCATGTAACTTTGATCCACAGACCATGGTTTGCCAATCCCTGACAGTTTCTGTTGGAAAAATTCTATTATAGTTCATCCTTTCTTTGGTATGGGTTGTCTTTTGTTTTTGGAAATTATGCATAAATCTTCATGAAAACTTGTATGCTCTTTGTGCACATATTTATATACTTTTATGTTTATATGCAGGGGTAGAATTGCTAGGTTAGAGATGTATGTGATCAGTTTTGGCAGAAATTATGTATTCCGAAGTGGTTGTACCAACTTCTACTAGCAATAGTGTTACCAAGAATTTAAATTTTTACTAACACTGGATGTTGAGTTAACACTGGCCATTGAAAATCATCCTTCTCTCAAAACCCCTTAATCTTAGGCTTTTCTAGTGATTGAGTAGCATCTCATCTTCATGATGAGTGATGCTGGACATCCTTTCCATACACTTACTAGGCAATCTGGTTATGCCTTTTGGTAAAATACCTGGTCAGGATTTTTTGTTCAATTTTTCAACATTAATATTTTATTAATGTGTGAAATTTATCCTAGAAATGAGTTCTTTGGAAATATCACAATTGTTTTCCCACTCTAGGTTCTTTTTACTCGCATAATTGCATCTTTTTTCTTTTGGTACTGGGGATTGAACTTGGGGATGCTTAGCCGCTGAGCCACATCCCCAGATCTTTTATTTTTCAATTTTGAGATAGGGTCTCACTGAGTTGCATAGGGCCTTGCTAAGTTGCTGAGGCTGGCCTTGAACTTGAGATCTTCCTGTCTCAGCCTCCTGAGTTGCTGGGATTACAGGCATATACCACCACGTCTGGCCATCATTGCATCTTTTGACATACAGACTTTTAAACTGTAATTTATCAATTACGATTTTATTGTAATTTATCAATTTCAACTCCAATTTATCAATGTTACTCTTTATGGTTAGCTTTATGTCCTATATAGGAAGATCTCAAATATACTTTCCTATGTTATCCTTTAGAGGTGTTACTTATCTTCTGTATGTATATTCATGGTCTAACTGGAGATTTTTCTTTGTATGATACAGGGTAAAAGTCAACAGTTACTTTTTGCCATATAGGTATCTAATGATACAACATGTTTTATTTAAAATACAATTCAAACTTGATTTTAACACAATGATGCATTTATTTCTGGATTTAGCTGTTGATCTGTTTATCCTTGTATCAGCGCACTATTTCCGATACTGCAATTTTAGCTTTTATATTTCACAGTACAAGTCCTTCAACATTGTTCTTTTTGTTCTAATTTTTAAAATTTGTTCTAATTATACATGGTAGCAGAATGCATTTCAATTCATTGTACACAAATGGAGCATAACTTTTTATTTCTCTGGCTGTACACAATGTAAAGTCATACCACATATGCAGTCATACATGTACATAGGGTAATGATGTTCATCTCATTCCACTATCTTTCCTGCCCCCATATCCACTCACCATCCCTTCCTCCCCTTTGCCTAATCAAAGTTCCTCCATTCTCTCCACGTGCCCTCCCTCCATTGTGGATCGGCATCCACTTATCAGAACATTAGGCCTTTGGTTTTTTGGGATTGGCTTATTTTGCTTAGCATGTTTTCCAGCTCCATCCATTTACCTGCAAATGCCATAATTTTATTCTTTTGATGCTGAGCATCTAGTTTGGTTTCACAGTTCAGCTATTGTGAATTGAGCTGCTATAAACATTGATGTGGCTGCATCACTATTGTATGCTGTGTTTAAGTCCTTTGGGTATAGACCAAGGAGTGTGATAGCTGGGTCAAATGGTGGTTCCATTCCAAGTTTTCTAAGGAATCTCCATACTGCTTTCCACAGTGGTTGCACCAGTATGCAGTCCCACCAGCAATGTATGAGTGTGCCTTTTCCTCCACATCCTTGCCAACACTTACTGCTGTATTCTTGATAATTGCCATTCTGACTGGAGTGAGATGTAGTTTTGATTTGCATTTCTCTAATTACTAGAGAAGTTGAACATTTTTCATATTTGATTGCTAACATTGTTCTTTAAAGTTGTCTTTGATATTCTTGGCCCTTCGTGTTTCTACACATTTTAGAATATCTTATTAAATTTCCATGACATGCTTCCTGGGATTTTGATTGAGATTGGATTGAATCTTTAGATCAATTTGAGGAAAAATTACATATTGACCACATTGAGTCATAAATGCATGAACATTGTTCACAACACTCTTTTCAGACATCTGTAAGGCCTGTGGTATTACCTCCCATTTAATTGTCCATATTGGTAATTTGTACCTTCAACTATGGCTTGTTTCATTGTCTCCCCCTGTGATTCCAATCATAGGTGTATTAGAACACCTAATCTTGCAGTTTTTTTTTTTTTTTTTTAAACATTTTTTACATTTTCTGTATTTTCAATTTTTCTGCTTGGTTCAATCTGAACATTTCCTTGACTCATGCAGTCTTATCAGTTATCTTATTTGCTGCCTTTAACCTGACATTAATTTCATTTATAGAATCTCAAATTCAGTAATCATTTTCAGTGAGACTGCTGCAGCTTCCAAGCTACTCTCTTAAGTTTGGCTTGACTCTTAGGCAGGGAATCAGAAAATGCTTGTAAGGGAAAAAGTGAGGGCTAAACTCAAGTTTATCCCCAGTGTGCACACTTGATGTTTTCTGAGATGCAGATCTTCAGGTCCTGGCTTATTTGATATCTATGGACTATAAATAATCTGTTATGTATTTTTCCACCTTTTATGCTTCTAAATTGGGGAGATGTTAGTGTTACACAAATTACTTTGACATATAAACCACATGGTTTTAAAAGCAGTTTCAGGTTACATATAAAAGGATGTATATGACAGGAATTATTTCAGTTGGGTAATATAATTTTTAGGCTTTGACAATGTCACTTGTAGTTCAGAAGATATTTTTCGTGTGGTGGTTCAGCTTTCTGATAAAACCATACTTAGGAGTAATAACTAATTTTAGTGTCTAATCATTTATAAATCATAATTATTTTCACAATGATATCCTGTGAAGTAGGTGGTATTTTCTCACCAGGTGAGTAATACATTCTTACAAATGATCTGGAGCTAAGACCTTAACCAACTATCTCTAGGTGACAGATTAAAGCTGCCTTCTATATCTTGCTTGCCCCATCCTGACAATAGGTGAGAAAACAAAGCTACAAATATAATTAAAATAGTCCTTACTCTTGAGGAGCTCTATAGTTAGTGCATTATATCATATTGCTTTCTAGGAAATGTTATTTTTTTTAATGCACCTAACCTAAAGTATCTTCAAGTTTTAGCAACATCTTAAGATATAAGCAGAATAGGAAAGAATATTAATCAGATTTGGACAGTTTGGGGAAGGCAGAACCAGAGATTGCTCTACTTCTATCTATAGAATGATGATTTCTAGGTTGGTTTCAGGGGAAATGGGACAAGTACTGCATATTTCATATGAGAATCTTCCTCCGCATGACATTTAGCAAGTTGGGAAAACGTGTCATTCTGGATTTTTAAACTCTTCAAGGTTTTTATATCTTGTTTTATACGTGTTGGGAAAAATTTTGTTTTTAACTTAGAATTAGTCTCATCACTTTCATTAGTGAGATACATCCCAGAAAAGGATGGATAAGATAAGAAACAGACTTAACCACAACAGACTTGTTCATGTGTATAGTTACAGAATGATGTGGAGCTTTGGCTGTGCCTCCCTGGGGAGATGCTCTCTCCCTAGGTATGTTTGGAAATGTGTAGGCATGTTTTCAGTTGTCATAGTGACCCAGATGGGGGTTACTACTGACACTTCGTTCCCCAGGGTCCTTGAGGTGGAGGGCCTCGCATGCCATAGGTTCAGTATTCTGTCAGCAATGATGAGTAACTGGAGGCTGGGTTTATTGGTAAAAGATTGATCTGGTGGTGACTGTCAGAGGCAAAAGCCAGAGGCAAGGCAAGCAAAAGGTGTGTACTATAACTGACACAGGCTGAAATGAAGAATTGTTGAGAATTTGGCAAAGGAGGATGGCTGGCTACTTTTTCTTCAAATCCATCTCATAGCATGTTACGATGTGAAGGTCTCCTCCAAAACTCATGCTGAAATTTAATTGCTGTTGCATAACAGTTCAGAGAGGTGTGGTTTTTGAGATGCAGATAGTTCATGGGAGCACTGCATCAGAGTGGAGGAAGGCTGTTACCTTGGGAGTGAATTCTATATCACTGGAGTGGGTTAGTCATAAAAGGAACTTGGCTCCCTGTTTCTCTCATATGCTTCTTTGCCATGTGATGCCTTCTACCATGTTAAGACACAGCGAAAAGGCCCTGACCAGATGTGGTCCCTCAGTCTTGGACTTACCTACCCTCTAGCACCATGAGTTAAATAGATTGCTGTTTATTATATATTGCCTCGCCTGTGGGATTTTGTTACAACATCAGGAAACAGATTAAAACATAGCATTTGTAAGGGAAAAAGACATGTGCTACATATTTTGGGGCATGAAAGAGGGGGAGGAGAGTGGCTCTGTGAAAAAGGAGAAACTTAACACACAGCAGGCTTAGGGCAGATGGAAGGGGTCTCTCCAGCCCAGCTAGCGGAACACTCATTAGCCCTTGTTCTGGCTGCACATGAAAATACTCTTTAATCAGTGCCTAAAACGAATCCAAATACTATTCAAATAACTCCTTTTCCCAGTCCAAAGTAGCTCAAATATTAGTCCCCAGAGAAAGAGGGGAATGGATTAGTGACTTATTTGTAGGCAGAAGTGTAACACAACTGCACAGAATGCAAAAGGCTAATTTGGAACATCTTGGGAACTAATTTAGAGTTCAGGTATTTCAGGTCAAAATTTAAAAGACACTTTTTAAACCATATCTTCTCTGACAATTCAGTGAAGAGCAAATAAGATGGAATAATTTGGAAACCTTATTTCTCAGATTTAGATGGATTAGTGAATAATTCAGCTCAGTTGGAAGAGCAAGTCCGGTAGTATTTCCTAGATGGCCTATCTGCTAGTTAGTAATTGCCGTCAGGGTAGGGGACATGTCTTAATCATCTTGAGTCCCCTAGAGTCTATCCTTATTCCTTGTTCATAATTGGCATTCAGTAAATATTTGATTCAATTGGTGAGGCTTGGTAAGTACATCAGGAAGCAATAGTCTTCATTGTGCAATACATTATTTGTGGACTGTTTCTGATGCAGCCACACAAATATCTCTTAATTATATGAAATGATCTCTCAATCTGGATTTTTGTTTTAACAGATACTCTTTAGCAGGACACAGCTTTTAGCAATTTAAATGAATGCCATATTCCGTATTTATAGAAAAGGAATCCTCAACATTCTGACAAAGGCTAGATCTGACAGTGTTTGAGTCTGAAAATCCTTTATAGAGAAGTATAATGTATATAAATGCCTTGCTTGTATTCTAACAGAGCGTGGGTGGAACTGGGACTTTAGCCATGTGCAACAGATGTACTCCATTTGCATGTTGGTTGGTCTGTAATGATGATGCTCTCCCTTAGCTTGGTGTTGATATACACAGGTATATCTGTGTGTATGGTAAGATGTGTGTTTAGCACTATCTGTAAAATTGCACAGGTGGTCAATATGGCTTAACAATAATTTTGGGAGTTCTTTAGTTTCATCGTTGTTGCTGGCTTTACAGTATTACCACCAGATCCTGTTTTCACTGTCCACAGTAAAAATTCCGAACACAAGTCAAGTTTAGGTGCCTTACAGAATACATCTCCCTGGTTTTCTGTAAATTTTCCTTCCTTGTGGTTAGAGGTCAAGGTCCTGAGCTGGTAGTGCCTGCAACATCAACACCTAGGATGTCATTGTGGGGGTGGGGTACTTGATTCCTATCTTGGGCCTTTGTGAGATCAACACATTTTGATGTCACTTCTGAATGATTTTTGTCCCAATAAGGTGGCATTGCTTCGGAAGTTTCCATTTCAACAGTGGAAAGAGTTCTGATTGTATTTTGATTGTCCTGCATAATTGTAGAAAACTAATTATTCAGCTCCTGGGATATGTGACTTTAGTGTTAAGTCTTGAGTTGCCAATAATGGGCAAGTTAAATAACCCTGTTAAGCTTTGATTTCTCACCTGTGAATGTGGGGTTAGTAACAGTAGCTGCCTGATCCTGCTGCTGAAGGATAAAAGGTACTTTTAAGTGCTCAGCAGCACTTAGTTTACAATCTGGCAGTTCATAATTGCTCAATAAATGCCAGTTGTTATTACTTTTATCTCTAAGTCTACTGGCTCTTCCCCCATTTATCTCCAATGGAAGAGATGCCAGACACTTTCATAGATAGCATTTTCAAGGGATAGATTACAAAGGGTTCGTTCAACCTTAGAAATGCTGTGTAAGACTTGACTGATCTCTCTCTTCAGCCTCCAGAATTGGAGCAAAGTAGGTGGCAGAGGGACTTGTTGAGTGAGTTATACCATTTTCTCAATTAGAAGTTGAGCCCATTTTAGTGTGAGCAGGAAAGAGAAACTGTTGATGAAGTGACATGAATTCAGCACAGATACAAGAACTGTTAATAAATGTAGTCTCGTCTCATGCAAACCAAACCTCTGGAGCAGCATTTTAATGACAACTCTTCTACAAGTAACGCTTATTTCAGGATCCAGCTCATTCTTGTTAAACAAGCCCAAGGTTTTTTGCATTCCCCTCAAAGGGAAATTGTCATAGAGACTGAGTCATTTTTTGTATACCTACATCTGTTTCTATGATTTGATTGCATATAAAATACACACACGTTAAGGAACTGAAGGGATTGCAACTTCAAATGAATTAAATGCTCTTCCTTAAATAAGGCACTGGAATCACAGTTGAAATTCATTTGCAGGGAGAGCTTTAGGTGAGGTCAAGATAGTGGTGTCAATTTCCAAGCAGAGGCCAAATTTTCATTTGAAATCTTTTGTTAGATAAAAGATGGTGATAGCATTAAAATAGAAACTATTTGGATTTTGATTTGAATGTGTGGTAATGTAATATTTCTCCCAGTCTTACTTTGCTATCAAAGTATACATGTATGTCTACATTTGAGGCAGGCGATTTGAGCAGTTATTTGTACCATGTCTCCTTACTGAAAGGAAATTTGTTTGCATTGAACTTTACCTCAAATGGCTTCAAGCACTGACGGCTCATGGCAACTTTTTGTGCAAACATGATCCTCCCCACTTTGGAAAATCTGGATTATTTTGGCCAGTTATGTTGATTCAGAATTCTGTAACCTTGAGGTTGATGCTTGAAGCATCCTTTTTTGATATTCTCTTTAGTAAGTTTGTAAACTACCTTAGAAGATGTTAATTTTTCAATGGGTATTGATTATTGATTCAGAAGCCATTCTTACTACAACAAATAATGCATTTTTGTCGGAGAAAAAAGTGATACTTTGCATTTCTTGTGTGAGATGGAGAGTTAGTGTGAAAATTTGTGCTTGAGGAGTATTTTCATGGGAAACAGAACAACTGAATATTCAAGGTGATGTGCTGCAAAGAAAAAAATTCTACCTTTCCAATAAGAATGAGGTCACTATCTTAACCTTGGTGAACTCTAGCATTATTGGGGGCAACACTACAATTAAAAACTCATTTTGCAGCAGCTGATTAAGCTTTGATTCACAATTATGCTGTCTTTTAAAAGACTTCTACCTGGGCATTTTGAAAATATGATGGTTTCATTTGTTTTATTTCCAAAGTTGGATCTTCAAAGGCACTGCACAAACTTTCTCAATCATGTAGAAATTCATGAATAAAACATGCATATTCAGAATTTTAAATTAAAGTAATTAGACCACATTAAAATCTTTAAAAAAATTAACATCTATGTCAATGTGGAGAAAGATTGCCCTTCATTAAATTACATGTTCCTGTCCAGCATTTTAACTGTCACTTTTAATGCAATGTTAGAAAAATAATTACTATGATTGAGATAATTAAAAAAAATAAATGTTAGATAATTCAGACCACAACATTTTCAGTCTCCCTGGTTCCAATAATTTTTTTCTACATATTATCTGAAATTAGCTAAGCAATATTGAAATTTATACCAACATTCTGGGTCCAAGTTATGTGAGCAGTTAGGCTGATGCTTGACTAAAGATTCCATGGGCTCTGGTATGGGCAGCAGACAAGTCTGATTTGCAAACTAGCACTTTGATTATGAGATGCAGACATCCAAGAACAGGGTGTTTAAAGCAGTACATCTTTACAGAGGCAACTCTGTAGATGAAAGTGGGAAGCTAAGTTTGAGACCTGAGGAGTGCTCATTCAAGAGACTCCCAGATTTAGGGAAAAAATGCTAGCAAGGAAGACTGAGGTAAAGGGACATAGAGAAGAAATCTTGTGACTGAAGCATCACAAAGTCATATTTTTATCTTAATTGAGCATCTTCCAAATAGTCACTATATTAAATATTACTTACCAAAATATCAACTCTTGAGTTGTTTTCCATGGATAACATCAAGGGAAACAATTTCAGCCACTAGCATACTTGTATTGGTTGTCATAAAAGTAAATTGCCAATAATGCTGGCTTGGGGACAAAGCTTTTGAGGGTCCCTGTGTTAACCAATGGTTTTTCACCCTACTTCGACTTTAGATTGACCTAGGTCAGTGTTTGCGGAGAGACAGAACTGATAGGATATATATCTATCAGAGAGAGAGACAGACATGAGAAAAAATTTCTTAGGGGGAATGGGCTTGGTTCTGGAGGCTGAGAAATCCCAGAATAGGCCATCTACCAGCTGGCGAGCCAGGAAGGCCAAGAGTGTGGCTAAGCCCCAGTCAGAAAGCCTTGCAATCAAGGAAGCCAGTGATGTAATTCTCAGTCTCTGACTGAAGGCCTGAGAGCCCAGAAGGTAGCTGATTCAAAGGCAGGAAAATTGAGATTTCTCCTGTCAAAGGGCAGGAGAAGGGCACTCTGCCTTCAGAAAGAGTTAGAATCGGCCCTTCCTCTGCATCTTTTTTTCATTCAGGCCCTCAAATGATTAGATGGTGCCTATCCACATTGAGAGATCTCTCCCACTTGGTCCATCAACTTATTTCCTCTGGAAACACCCTAAAGACATACCAGGGGCAGCCCGATTGTCATTATCAGAAGCAAAATCACCTATGCTTCCCTTTCAGGAGAAGAAGGATGGGCTCAGTGTGTACCAAAGAATTGACACTAAGTAATGCTCTCTCAGGTATCTGGGAATTCTTTAATTCAGGAAGTTGACACCCCAAATCATCATGCTCTGGAAATTGATTAAAAAGGAATGGGGTAGTCAGGCACGGTGGCACATGCCTGTAATCCCAGCACTTTTGGAGGCTGAGACAGGAGAATCATGAATTCAAAGCCAGCCTCAGCAAGGGTGAGGTGCTAAGCAACTCAGTGAGACCCTGTCTCTACATAAAACACAAAATAGGGCTGGGGATGTGACTCGGTGGTCGAGTACCCCTGAGTTCAATCCCCAGTAATCCCCCTCTCCCCCAAAAAGGAAATCAGGTTATCCTGCACTTGGCACTTCTTTGTTAAAAGAAAAAGTTACACATTGTACATTGGTGGAAGGATTGCAAATTGGTGCAACCACTGTGGAAAGCAGTATGGAGATTCCTCAGAAAACTTGGTATGAAACCACCATTTGACCTAGTTATCCCACTCCTCAGCATATACCCAAAGGACACAGTTCACTGAAAGTGTATCTATGTAGAAGAGTCAAGGACCCCTAAAAACAATAGGGAGGTTTAATAGTGGAAGAGCTCGTATCCCTTTAGGCAGATTATGAACAATGAAACACTTGGTAGACGTCCTCAAAGATGAGTAGAAAAATGCCAGACAAGTAGAGGCAGGGAAATGTGAATTGTGCCAGGAACTTCAGAACTCGGGAGATTTGACTGGAATAAATAAATGCAGCAGCAGAAAAAGTAAGAAGGGTAAACTGTGAGATTTGAAAGTCAAGGTGAGAGGTTGCCTAATTTAGTGCACAGTTGCAAATTGTGGAAGAGTGAGGTATTTTTTTTTTTTTAGCAGCGAGATAATAGAGGAAAAGAAAAACCAGAATAAGTCTGACTTTCGCATTTTTTCTTCAGGTGAAATATTGATTCCAAGAACAGGTGCCAAATATTTTCCAAGTGATTTTCAAAGTGGAAAGAAATGCCCTTGAGAAGCAGTCTTATTAAGCGTGTGCTTACAAATACTGGGAATCAAGGACACTTTATCCTTCTCTTTAGCAATCACTGGAAGGGCTTATTCTCTTAAAATAACTATCAGCTTTGGAGGTGTCAGTCATTCAAAGAGTATTCATCCCATTCCAACTATGTGTCCAGGAGCATATCATGAATTAAAGATAGAAAATGGTGTGGAAAAAGGCACATTTCCTGCCTTCAAGTAATCCCATCTAGTTGCGGAAGAAAGAATGATGCACGTGGAGAAATTATCAAGTGTATCTTAACAGGTCAGTATGTGGTCAACTAAAGGATTCATTTTTAGATCTCAGAAAACCAGGTAAATTCCAGTTCTAAGACCTGACATGACTGTTTTCTTTATTGCTTTGGCTCAGCTGTACACCTAACATTTGACTAAGCACATAAAATGAAATGCAAATTGCTCCCACAGCAAATGCATCAGGCTGTCTTTACTTTGATCACAAATACATAAATCACAAGATGCCTCTTCAAGTTCATCCTGGGGAACAATAGAACACAGTCTAGGAGTAATTCAGAGTGATTTACAATCATCTTATTGAAAAGCAGATCTACTCCAAGGAAAGCCAAGATGCTTTTTTTAGGAGATTGAAATGTTACTTTTGTGTGTGTGTGTATGTGTGTGTGTGTGTAACTAAGGTGATTATTCTATATAGTTTTGAAACTGGGTTTTTGCTAATATACTTTATTAAATTTTGTATCCTGGTTAAAATTTTTTTAAACAAATGAGGGAAATCTACTTTTCAATTTTTGGAATAACTTGGAATCAGTTTTTAGAACTTTTAAAAATATTTAAAACACTGGAGAACTTTTAGAAAACAATTCTAGCAGTTTCTGATATTAGGAAAGTAAAACTACACAATACTTCCATTCAGGTACTGAAAAATTTTATAAGGTTAGCAAAAGTATATTATCCTATCTTTATTCTCAGGGACTTTAAAATAATGCTATGATTTATATGGTTAAAAATATTAGGCAGCCTATAGAACGTGGTCAATAAATGGAAAAGAATGTATATTAAGACTGGGCATTATGGTACAGAATGTCACATACTTGTAATCCTAGTTACTTGGGAGTTTGAGTCGAGCCTTAGCAGCTTAGACCCTGTCTCAAAATAAAAATGTTTACAAAAAGGCTGTAGGTCAACGGTAAAGTGCTGACTTAGCAGGCATGAAGCCTTGGGTTCAATTCCTAGTACTGGACACCCTCCCCAGCACCCACACAGAAGTTGGCATTTTGAATCCAATAGTAAAAATTACTCACTTTATATTTTTAAATATATAAAATTTTTGTCAATGATTTCTTATTAAACTTGAGGGAAAAGTGCTTAGAAGTGAGGCAAAGACAGACAATTATGCTATTGAATATTGCAAGCTGAGGCTTTATTATTGCATTATAGTTGTACATAATGAGATTTGTTACATATTTGTACATGCACACAATACAATATCATTTGGCCAATATTGCCGCCCAGCACTTCCCCCCTCCCTCCCACTTCTCACCTCTTGGTCCCTTCCCTCTACTGACCTACCTTTTGATTTTTAGGAGATCCACCCCCCACCTTCCCTTTTTCTTTTCTGGCTTCCACATATCAGGAAACAATGACTCTTGATGTTCTGAGTTTGATTTATTTTGGTTAACATAATATCCTCAAATTCCATCCATTTTCTTGCAAATAACATAATTTCATTTTTCTTTATGGATGAGTAAAACTCCATTGATTGTGTATATACACATTTTCTTCATTCTGTTCAAGGACAAGTGGGCTGGTTCCATAGTTTGGCAATTGTGAATTGTGCCTCCATGAACATGGATATGCCTGTATCACTGTATTAGACTGACTTTAATTCTTTAGGATAAATACTAAGGAGTGGTATAGCTGGGTCATATGATGGGTCCATGCCTAGTCTGGGGAAGCTCCATATGAATTTCCATAGTGGTTGTACTGATTTATAGCCCCACCAACATTATGAAAGTGTTTCTTTATCTTCACATCCTGTCCAGCACTTATTTGTATTTTTAAAAATTTTTTTTTTTTTTTTTAGTTGACACAATGTCTTTATTGCTTTGTATGTGGTGCTGAGGATCGAACCCAGGGCCTCACGCATGCGAGGCAAGCACTCTACCACTGAGCTACAATCCCAGCCCTTATTTGTATTTTTGATGACTGCCATTCTGACTGGTGTGAGATGAATTTTAAGTCCAGTTTTGATTTGCATTTCCCTAATTGCTAATAATATTGACTAGTTTTTTTTTTCATGGATTTGTTGGCCACAAAATGCCTGCTTTAGATTTAATACATACCAGATGTAAGTTACCAAAGTTTCAATTGAGATAGTTAATTTGATAAAGAAGCACTTCTATAAGCATAATGAATATCAGGTAATTTTATTTCAGGGATATGGATGCATTTTACAAAGGAAAGTTCTTTTACTGTAAATAGAAACAAACTCTGCTACCATCTGAGAGAGAAGGGTTTTGTTTGTACATATCAGTGGTCCAGAGAGAAGCAGGCCCAGGCTGGTATGAGTGCTTCATGATGGTGATACCACAAAGGCTGCAGGCATCTTTGTAGACAGGCTTGCTTGTTTTTTCATGGTGAAAGGTGGCTATTATAGCCCAGCTATCAAAGAATACCAGAAAGATTGGGAGAGACTCAAGGGCCAAGTCCCGAAGGGGTGTGACACTTTTTCCAGAGTCGTATCCAGTAGCATCTACTTACAGATTATTGGCTTATAGCCCATGTGGCCACCTTTAGTTGAAGGGAGAAAGTGTTCTGACATTCTACTGTAAAGTTGAAGGGAGCAGGGAGCTGTGAATGGCCTATGTGTAATCAGCACTCAATGTTCGCCCTACTGATTTTTTAATCTTACTGAGTTGGAGAGAACATAAACTCATTTGTGAGATAGACCTGGTTTATGCACAATATCCTGGCATTATATCTAATTTGGTATATACAATGTTTTTATTTTTTCACTTTAATGTTTTAGTTGCCATAAAATGAGTGTTAGGTAGATCCTCATGTTTCTAGATTCTACCATAGTCTTATCTAGTAGTGTACAAAGTCTATAGGCAGTTGGTTAGCAATGTAACTTATCTCCCTTTCAAGACAAGATCACAGGGTGCTCACTTACAAAAATGAACTTTTCTTGGTCACTAGTGACTAGGAACAGTTCTTAGGTAGCAGTGGGGGAAGTATTTGCTGTTACCACTTGAGGCTACTTGGTATGCTAGCTGTGCAGTGACCAATGTGTCATCCTGGAACACATGAGGTCACTGATTCGCCAATCAGTAGGAACTTTTTAGGTGCATGTGGAACTGGGGCTGCAAATAGAGGAAATTCATGCAGGGAATAGTCCGAATGCTCTGGTAGAGTAAATTTGTCATTTATGCTGTAAGTTTACAAATGTTAATTTGATAGTACTTTAAGAACTTTTTGGGGCTGAGGATATAGCTCAGTTGGTACAGTGCTTGCCTTGCATGCACAAGGCCCTGGGTTCAATCCCCAGCACCACAAAAAATAAAATAAAAAGCAAAAAATGGGGAAAATTTTGATGATACTGTAAGATTCAGTGAGAAGGTCCAACTTTGAAGAAAAAGGTTTTTGCATTCATAGTGTGGGTGTAAATGTTAATGGCATACAGAGTTGAAGCAAATATACTAAATGAGGAAATCTATGAAACTGGGATTACTTGGGATTAGATATGGTATACTTAAAATTTCTAATGATATCCAAAGAATCCACATACTTTTACACATTTACTACAGAAATATAGTTATGTGTACTGACAGGTATGTGCATTCTTTTTTTTTTTAAAAGTTTTTAGTTGTCAATGGGCTTTATTTATATGTGGTACCGAGAATTGAACCCAGTGCCTCACACATGCTGGGCAAGCTCTCTACCACTGAGCCACAACTCCAGCCCTGTGCATTCTTTTTATACAACAGTTTTAATACCCAAAGACTGGGAACTTCAAATAACCAGAGATAGAATGGAAAGCTTTCAGTACATTCATCCAGTGGAGTTCTGAGCAGCAGTGAGGACAAGCAACTCCTGCAGCAAGCAGTGTGAAGAATCTTTGAGCATGCTGCTGACACAAGAATGTATCTGGTTGAATTTCACTTGTAGAAAGTTTCTGAACAGTTAAAGCTAGTCCAAGGTGTCAGAAGTTAGGGTAGTGGTTACCCTGGTTGCAGAGAGGGTATATAGGAGGAGAGGAGGATATAATAACTGGAAAGGAACACGGCATGGCTTCTGGGGGATGGGTGATAGTTTCTAGATGGAGTGTTTGCTGCAAATATTTAGTTTGTGAAAATTCATTGAGATGTACATTTGAGTTGTGCAGCTTGATATGTGAATGCTATATTTCAACAAAAATTTACTTCACAAATAGCGACCAAAAGAGTCTGCAAAGAGATATCAGTAAGGGAAAGATTTTTTTCTTTTTTTGGTATCAAGCATTGAACTCAGGGGCAATTAACCACTGAGCCACATCCCCAAGACTTTTAATATTTAGAGACAGGGTCTCTCTGAGTTGCTTAGGGCCTCTCTAAGCTGCTGAGGCTGGCTTTGAACTCATGATCCTCATACCTCAGCCTCCCAAGCCACTGGGATTTAGGCATTGGTCACCTCACCTAAGGGAAGGAGCTCAATGAGCAGATATATGAAGAGATCAACCTCCATTTTTAGGATACTCTCTTCAAGATTAAAGCAATCTTTATTCTTTGTGCTTTATAGAATTTAACAATCATTTTTTAACTGCCAGGAAACTCAATGTTGAATGTTTTGAATAATAGACCAAGTAATTTCCCAAACAAAACAATTTAAAAAAATCTGTAGTTAACAAAGTAAAAAGTGTACAATTTTTGTGAGAAAGCTGATATACACAAAATAACTGAATAAGTACTTCCTCATTGACTGCCCATCTGATTGTGGACATGTTTGAGCTCTTGAACATGTACTTTGAAATCAGCCTAAGTGTTTAACAATTGCATTAAACACTTTGTAAACAAATACTTTAAATCTTGTTGAATATTATTCATAGTTAAACACTTTTGAGCAAAGTATTAAAACCCAAACTTCAGCTTTAGTAATTTTCAGTAGCTGAAAACAATGCCTGCAAATGGGAAGACATTGAAAGTTATCCCCCAAAAGCAAGAGGGTAAATACACAACTTAGTCAAGGCCATTTGGTTTCAAATTTTAATTCTGAAATTTCCTAAGGGATAGGCAATATCTAAATTTCTTGAAAAAACTTTTAATGAAGTTCTACTTTTGATAGAATTTATATACTGGATTGGAATGAAATTGAGAAGGACTAAGGTTTTGCTGTATTAAAATCTATTGTAAGGTTTAAAGAAATCAGCTATCACACAAGTTTTGTATGGAAGTAAAAAGTACATGTGAATTTATTTGGCTGGAAATATTTAAGCAGTATAATTTTCAAGTTGATAGAAATTTAAAAATTTTTGTTAGCAATATTCTGTAAACCATTAGCATAATTTATTGATCAATACAGAACCATCAATATTGATTATTTCTAGTGCTTGAGACAGTCAATACTATCGTAGTCTTGACATCAGACTGCACTGTCAGCTTAGCTTTTCCCTAAAAAGCTTAGTATTCACAGTATGACTTTCTCATCCAACAGTATCTTCTCTGTTCTTCATTATGGCTAGTGAGTTAAAATCATACACTATTCCATTATTTTGCTTTCTTAAACTAATTTTTTAAAGTAGAAATAAGTTCTACCTTCCATTATTATAACAAATGAGTCAGACTTGAACACAGAACTCTGACATCTGCCATCCTATCTCTAGTTCAATGAATTATTTGATCTCTTGAGGATGGGTCACATTTTCTTTTGTGGTGTGTAATGGCAAGAGGGACCAAGGTAAACCAAGTTTCTTTTCTGGAGAAAGCCCTTTACATCAAACCATTAATGTGCTGGGTTGCGCCAATTTAGAGTCCAGTGAGCTGGACATGGGCTTTGTGGTTGTTGGGGTGATAATAGAAGCTACGGAGTTGCCCAGTGGGCAGATGCTGCTGCTTCCTGTTTAGTGTGGGGGTGGAGTCCTGGACGGAAAGCTGCTGTCCTAAGGCTCCATCTGGCTCAGTTTGCTTCCATGGTGGGGGGTGTCAGCACTTCCTCCCCTCCCACAAAGGTGGACGGATGTCACCTCATACTTACCAGGGATCTCAAGTTCTGAGTCTTTTCTCTAGCCTGTTTTCACTTCCTCCCCTCCCACAAAGGTGGACGGATGTCACCTCATACTTACCAGGGATCTCAAGTTCTGAGTCTTTTCTCTAGCCTGTTTTCGACATCAGATGTAGGCCAGCTCTGTATGTTTGTTCCATAGGGATGTGTCTCCCTATTAACCTGCTTTAGCTGCAGTCTTTGTTTCTAGATACACATGATAGTAGAGTGTATTTTGACACATAACATGCATGGAATAAATATAACTTATTCCAATTAGGATCCTATTATTGTGGTTGTATATGATGTGGAGTTATTGGTTGTGTATTCATATATAAAGATATGAAAGATATGTCATTCATTCTACTGGCTTTCCTATTCCCCTTCCCTCCTCTTCATGTCCCTTTGTCTAGTCCAATGACCTTCTAATAGTCCCCTCCCTTGTTGTGGGTTAGCATCCACAAATCATAACATTTAGCCTTTGGTTTTTTGGGACTGTCTTATGTCACTTAGTATGATATTCTCCAACTCCATCCATTTACCTGCCAATGCCAAAATTTCATTCTTTGTGACCGAGTAATATTCCATTGTGTATATATATACACACCACATTTTCTTTATCCATTTATCTGTTGTAGGGCACCTAGTCTGGTTCCATAGCTTTGCTACTGTGAATTGAGCTGCTATTAACATTGAAGTGGCTGTGTCACTCTAGTACGCTGATTGTTAAGTCCTTTGAGTATAAACCAAGGAGTGGGATAACTGGGTCAAGTGGTGGTTTCATACCAAGTTTTCTAAGGAATCTCCATACTTTCCATAATGGTTGCAACAATCTGCAGTCCCAGCAGCAATGTATAAGTGAAACTTTTCCCTCACATACTTTCCAACATTTATTGTTACTCGTTTTCTTAATAATTGCCATTCTGACTGGGGCGAGATGGAATCTCAGTGTAGTTTTGATTTGCATTTCTCTAATTGCTAGAGATGTTTGGCATTTTTTTTTTTATAGATTTTTTGACCATTTGTATTCTGTGAAGTGTCTGTTCAGTTCTTTAGCCCATTTATATATTGTGATTTTTAAATTTTTTTTGGTGTTGAGTTTTTTATATATCCTGGAGATGAACGCTCTGAGGTGCTGGTGGTAAAGATTTTCTTCCATTCTCTAGGCTCTCTGTTCACATTCTTGGTGGTTTCCTTTGCTGTGGAGCTTTATAGTTTGATACTGTCCCATTTATTGATTTTTGATTTTACTTCTTGCACTTCAGGAGTCTTACTGAGGAATTCAGTTCATAAGCCAACATGGTAGAATTGGACCTACTTTTTCTTCTAGTAGGTGATAGCTGCACTTTTTCTGATGACCACTTGGTTTAGGCCTGTGAAAGGCTGATGGATGGATGAATGCAGACCCTGGGGGGTGGTGTTTCCCAAGAATCCTAAATGAGAACATCGACCCATACTCACTTCTGAAAAATTGTTATATTCACCCTTTCCCCTCCCCCTTTCACATCTACATTAGCTTCCTTGTCTTTCTATGGCCTGCTGGAGGTGAACTAGTTAGTGGGCCTGTATCTTCAAGGAGTTTGTTACTTTTGGGTAATATTTTAGTTTATTAATTTACCTAGCAATCTCAATTCTTTGGGCTGAAAAAATTATTGGTACTTATTTAGTTTGTTCTTGTTGTTAGATGAGGGTAACGTTCACTTTAGACTTGGTGCATTAAATGTAGGCAAACTCTGTGGGCCAAATCCTGCCCATCACCTGTTTCTATAAATGCACTTATGTTGGAACTCAGCCATTCCCATTTTGTTTATACATTTTATGTGGCTACAAATTGAGTTGTTGTGTCAGAGACCATATGGTCTGTGAAGCCAAGAAAACATTATCTGGCCTTTTACAGCAAGTTTGCCAACCCTTATTCCACATCTTAAGCAGTAGTCCTCTTGGTACTATTAAATTTCTGTTGCATCTGGAATGAGACTCCATGCTTTGAGACCTAGTGTTTCTTGCTTGGTGAAAATGACTGTCCTCTGCATTCCACTTAAAAAAAAAAAACCTAAAAAAATAGTACATATGTTTTCTGTTTAACTAGACGCTAAGTTCTGGGTATTTGATAAAAGTTAGGCATTGTTTTTGAAAATGGTATATTTGCTTATGAAGATGATACTGTGGACTCATTGAACTTTTGAGTTGTTTTTCTAATGATATTTCATTTGCATGAACCCTTTATCCTCCTGGTGACCAGTGCCTGTTATAAATCTTCTGGAGTGTTAGCATAGATCGTGTAATTTATAGTTATTTTTTCCTGTATCATATACTCTAAGATTTACATGCATAATTTACACGACCATATTATCCCTGTGACTTCAACTAACTCTATTAGACAGATCTATCAGTTAATGGGAAATTATGATTATAATTTCAGCAATCATTGCCAGGAAGATGAGAAATTATACTAGTTAATATTTTCTTGTTTTAGCTTTTTTAATTATAAGCTTATCTGGAAATCTATAGAAAAAAGTACAAAAGTCAGTTTTGGTCATGTTTTAGCATTAAGTTTAATTTTCAGCTAGTGTTTTAAAAACAGTACATGCAATTGAGAACATTGTGTAATTTTGTATCTGATTTTATGTAACATTATATCAACTATATTCCTTTGCCATTAAAATTTAATGTATTCTCTACATCCAATTTTAGGATTTGTATAATTCAATTAATCTTAACCCTCTGACATTTTTCCTAATTTTTAGTTATGTATCTGTAATGGATCTCTTGAATATTCTATTTTGATTCCTTATAATCTCCAATGCTTGTGGAATCTAATATAAACTAAAAGATGTATTTGAATTTTTATGTCAATATTTTTGCATACATGTTTTGGATATATAATGCTATGGTTTAGATCTGGAATGTCTGCCAAAGGCTCACATGTTGAAAGCTTAGTCCCTGCTGCAGCAGTGATAAGAGATGGGGCTCTTGGGAAGTGATTGGATCTCGAGGGTTTTAACCTCAGTGGATTAATCCATTGAGATATTCAGAGCATGATCAAATTATTGGGAAGTGGTGGAAAATGTAGGAGAGAGTCTTGTTGGAGGAGATTGGTCACTGGGGGCAAGACCTCGAAAGGTATTGGTACTTCTCATCCCTGGCCCCTTCTCTTTATCCCTCTGTGTCCTTCCCTAGTTCCCTCTCCCCCATTCCCTGGCTGCCATGAGCTAAGCACTTTTCCTTTCCCATTCTTTCAATAGTGTTCTGCTTTGCCTCAGGCCCAAAGCAATGGAGCTAGCAAACCATGGAGTGAAACTGAGCCAAACCTCCTTTAAGTTGACTTTCGCAGGCATTTAGTCAGAGCAATGAAAAGCCGACTAACAAAGAAACAATACATGCAATAAAAAAATAAAGGCATACGGTCTAATATTGATGTAGATATATATATATATACTAATTTTAATTACAGTGATAAGTACACTGATAGAAACGTATATAATAGATAAAAAATTATATCTTTTAAACAGATGTTTTAGTTGACTCCTTTTAAAATATTTTGAATTTTTCATTTTTAACACTAGAAACTTTTATGTAAAATATACAAAATAGGTAGATTTGGTAACTCTGGATCCACAGTGCTTTGTGGCTACCTTCTGCCGTGACTGAGCAGTAGCTGCTCCCTAAATACAGGCCATGTTCTTTTCATGTTCTCTTTATAGACTGTTTTTTCATAGTCTATAAAGTACCCTTTACCAATATGGGCACCCTACCTGGATCTTGAACTTGAGTTTGTCATCCCGGAATCAAGATGAATGTATATTCATTATGTAACATAGGAAAGATTTTTTGATTCAGATATTTACATTTTTAGTATAATTGATTGGATAATTCAAGAATGGCTGATTGAGGCAGTTGATTGGGAATGACTACAAAAGTAAGCTAGTGCCAACTCATCTGTAAACATTTTAGCTTGAAACAACCCCCAGGTGACTAATCAACTATCTTGTGTTTAAAGACCATTAAAGAATTGATTTTTTTTCTTTTGGAAGAGAGAAACCACGGTTCTACTATTAAAAGTGAGAACTCACTGGAGAATAACTGCCTCTAGGTTATTAAAAGGAAGTGAAGTCCTTGTTTCTGGTGCTTCCATATATTGAAGACCTGTGGAAACCTTTCCTTAATTAGCCTTCCTCTTTACATTCCTACTATGCTTTTATAGGAATTGTTACCACTAACCTTTTAGAGCTGACCTGATTCTTTGTTACCTATGAGAAGGCACAGAAAGCTTAAACTTAGTGACTTGAGATATATTTGACTCACCATAAAATTCACTCTTCAAAAATATACAGTTCAGTAGTGTCTAGTATATTCAGTGAGGCAACTATCATCTCTATCTAACTTTAGAACATTTCAACCTCCCCACAAAGAAATCCTACAACCATTAGCAATTACTCCCCTCCTACCTTTCCCCAGCTCCAGGAAACCACTAACCTATTTCGCTGTGTCACTTTTGTGTGTGAATTAAATTTCCAACACTATAAACACAAAACAAATACCTGAGATGATCAATTCATGTAGAGAAACAGGGCTATTTTGTTTGGCATCAGAGGTTTTAGTCCATGATTGGCTGGCCCTGCTGCTTTGGGCCTGTGGCAGGAGCATCATGATGGGACCCTGGGGTGAAGCACAATCACTTTCCTCATGGCTGGGAAGCAAAAGAAAGGGACCACTGTCCCCTTCAAGGACAAGTCCCCAGTGACCTGAAGACCTACCAGTAGGCCCCACCTCTTAAAGATTCCACTGCCCCCAGTAATGTCAAGCTGGGGTCAAGCCTTTTAACAAATGAGTTTTTGGGTATATTCCAGATCCCAGCTATAGCAATATCTCTCTGAGCATGATGTTTTCAAGGTTCATCTACACTTGCTAGTGGACATCAATACTTAGTTCCTTTTGGGGTTTCATAATATTCCATTGTACAAATGTACTACATTTTATTAACAGGTAGATATGCAGGTTGCTTCCACTTTGCAATTATGAATAGTGCTATGATTAACATTTGTTTACAAGTTTTTAGCATAGACACGTATTTCTGCTTAGGAGTACAAATTCTGGGATGCATGGTGACTGTTTAACTTTTTGAGCGACTGCCAAACTTTATTCCACAGTGGTTGCCCTATTTTGTAATCCAGTCAGCAGTATAAGAAGATTCCAATTTCTTCACATGTGTTCTAAAACTTCTTACTGTTTATCTTTTGATTATAGTTATTTTTGTGGGTGAGAAATACTATCTCACTATGGTTTTTATTTATATTTTCCCAATTTATGACCTCCTCACTGCTCGTTTGTGTCTCTTGGAGGAAATCTCTTCAAATTCTTACCTCATTTTAAATTGGATGTTGAAGTCACATCAGAAAATTATATCTAATTCAAGGACACAAAGATGTCCTCTAAGAATATCATGTTTTTAACTTTTAAGCTTAGATTTTTGAGTGAATTTGCATTTATTTTTATATATGGATTATGACAGGGTTCTAATTTCTTTTGCATGTGGATATCTATTCATCCCAGCACCACTTACTGAAAGGACTAGTCTTCCCCGCTAAATTGCCTTGGTGGTTCTCCTGTCAAATGACTGTCAACATAGTTATTTCTGTATTTTCTATTATCTATATGTCTATCCTTATCAGTACCACACTATTCTGATGACTGTAGCTCTTTTTAAATGTAGCATGTCTTTGAAATATGAAAGGGTGAGTTTTTTTTCCTTTTTCAAGAATGTTTTCATAATTTTATGTACCATTTCCACATGAATTTTAGGATCAACTTGCCAATTTCTTCTAGAAAGGCAGCTGGAATTTTGATAGGTTTGCATTCACTCTGTATACCAGCTTAGGTATATTTGATATCTTTGCTGTATTAACTCTTCTGATCCATGGACATGGGATGTCTTTTCACTTAGGTGTTCTTTAATTTCTCTCAATGATTGTCATTTTCATTTCCTTTGTTAAATGTACTCCAAAATATTTTCTTTTTGATGCTGTTTTAAATGGAGTTCTTAATTTTATTCTTGGGCTGTTCCTTTAGTGTTTAAAAGTAGAATTAAACAAGTACAAAGTTGGAGGATACAACATTATTTTGTTGGGGGATGTCTTAGGTGGATGTACAATATCATGTGGCATCTGAGTATAATTTTACTTTTTCCCAGTATGGGTGTCTTCAATTTAGTGAATATTTTGACATAAAGGTTCTATAAAAAGGAGGATGTGCCTACTGGTTTGTATGGAAGAGGGACTTTGCACAAGCTGAGTTGTTGCTTGGCTATCTTTGGGTCATAAGCAACTTTTTATGTCTCAGCATTAGCTTGAGCCTGAAATTTATTGTCAACCCCTTTCGACCAGAGCTCTGTGACTGGCCCAATGGGAAATCAGATGTTTTTCATACCCTGATGACAAAGAAACTGATCTTGTTCTGTGGAGTGTCCCCCACCCCCCTCAAGTATATGATTGTTTTAAGGAATTACTTTTAGATTAAATCTCAAAACTTGGGGCCCAATTCTCAGAAGTTTTGCTAGCAGCTTGGATATGGCAGAATGCTAATTTAGCTCATAGGATGCTTTACGCCACATTGCCATGGTAACCAGCAGACAGACCTGAGAGAAGCAAGGATGCAGAGGAACTGTAGCTATAACCAAATAACAAATCAAAGGGAAGTGTCTCAAGAGAGGCTTCTAATTATCACACATTTGTCCGTAAAGCTAAACCAGAATACAAGGGAAATGGCACCATTGGCATCAGCATCTCTAGGTCACAAAATCATGGAAACTGTCCTGAGCTCTTTGGCTAATTCCATAAAGCCTCCTGCTGCCTTAGGGTGGATTGAAATAGATTCTTACACTGACCTTTTCCTTGGAGTTATCACCAACTCCTTAGTAGTGATAACTAAACTACTTAAGGTGTTTTATGGACAGTGAGGCAATTTTAAGTCTTACTACTAGAAGTCTGATAGCTAATAGCACCTGAGATGGTTCTTTGACACCTTGAAAAGATTGCCCTTATTTATTTTTCATATTTCCTTTAATAAAAGCAATTCTGTTTCCGTAATCTTTCATGCAAGTGGAGTACAAAATGATATGTCTATATGCAAATATATGCAAATCATGTTCAGTAAGGCAGTCAGGGTTCCTAGAGTAACAACGGGTAACATCTCTCTTTGCTTATGATGAAAGTGCTCAAGGTTACAAAACTATCACTAAAGATTTACTAATAATTTTCAGAGGAAATTGTTGTAGAAATCCCTTTCCTGCTTTTAAAATGTGCTGAGATCAAGGCTGTTGAATTCTTGAAGCGGGCAAGAGGTGATAAATGAAGATACATCATCCCATGAATAAAATTCCAGTTGCCTTTGTTAAGAGAGTAGCTTTGACTTTCTCCTTGCAGTCAGAGCAAGCTGTAAAGGCATCTGCATTAGTAGGGGTCTTTAAGGTATCTGTTGTGCTTTAATTCATATTTCTGAATGGCATATGCTGGAGGCTGGCCTGAATCACCTTTGTTTTATTAAAGGTGCATTTAAGGTCAACTACCACTAACTGAATTGTTAAATATTGATTTAGCCATTTGAATTAATGTAATTTTCAATCCTTTCCCTACTTAATGTACACTGGCACTCCTGTGACCTGTCAGACAGAAGATCAATATGTGGGCACTCAGTTTGGATTGAAGCTGGGGCTGGCTGCTTTCTGCATGCTTGCTTATTTTCCTGTGGAAGTCAGCGTTGAGGATAATGGCCTGTTGGATTTTCTACTTCTACAAAACTTGTGAATGCTTTCATCTCTTGCAGAATGTTGGACTTAGTGGATAGTGAGTTTGAGTTCTGAGTCCTGGTTGAGGAAAAAATGGTCTCATGTAAGCACCACCCCATCCTCCCCGCCACCCCCAGCAATGAAATAGTAAGGTCAGCATTACCTGGATTCATAACATTTCAGAACTTGAGACAAGCCTTAGAATTACTTTACTCTGCATTTTCATTTTTATTGGTGATGAGTTTGAGGGATTTTTTGAACTGCTAGGGTCAAAACTAGAATGCTAGACTTGCCAATATTCTCTTTTCATTGTACTTACTGACCTCTAGTATGCTTGTCTTTCTGCACACTGGGGCACAACAAAATTGTGACCATATTCATTAAAAATAACAATGCCATAGAGACCTTGTTACTGAAATTATTTTGGCAGATACCAAACGGAGACTGTATGCAAATTGTTATAATGCTGATACTGTCTCCTTTGGAAATTTTCAGTTTGCCTTTTAAATTGGTAGATAATACCAACTGAATTTACTTACCTAGTTTAACATGAAGATAGAAGAAAAAACTATGAAATTGGTATCACAGTAGTCAGTTTATGTCCTTTCTTTGCTTAGTCTCCAGTTAAAACTAGAGCTAGCAAAGGGCCTTCTTTGCCACTATGTACAAAAACTCTACATTGGGACGCAACAAACATTTGAGAAAAGTCAGAGTGAACAAGCCCTGGTAATATGAAGTATGTGGTACCCTGTGAAAATATAGGTTACCAAAATAAATAGATTGCCTTCTTTGCTTAAGTTTATTTTGAAAGTCACAATCAAAAGTCTCATCTTCCTGGCTAATGCATAAGCTGAATTGGGTGTTTGAGAAATACTTGGACCTTGATGGGTCTAGTATGAAACCTATAAGTCATGTGGTGTTGCACAGTGCTTTCTTGTGACAATTCTAAATCTGTTTGAAAAGACCGAAAGACCAAGGGATGGGTCTGATGTAAACATGCATAGCTAAGATGTCTTCAGTTTACACCTGAGTCTGTAGTATAAGCAATGCTTTTAGTTTTTTTTTCTTTTTTCTTTTGGTACTGGGGATTGAACTCAGAGATACTCGACCACTGAGCCACATCCTCAGCCCTATTTTGTGTTTTATTTAGAAATAGGGTCTCACTGAGTTGCTTAGTGCCTCGCTGTTGCTGAGGCTGGCTTTGAACTCGTGATTCTCCTGTCTCAGCCTCCCAAAGTGCTGGGATTACAGGCGTGCCCCCACAGTGCCCAGTGCTTTTAGTTTTGAATAACACCTTAATGATAGAGTATTTCATTCACATATAAGCCACAATTAACTAGGTTAGTTCTTTGTCAAAAATTTAACTTTAGGAAAAACCATGCTGCTTGAAAACAAATCTCTTAAGGAAAGTATAGAGACTGAAATTATAGACTTTAGCACTGAGACAGTAACTGTAGAGATGGTCCAAGACTCTGAATTTACAGGTGACACTGAGATTCTGATGGTTTAAGTGACTGGCCTCAGTAGTACAGCTGTTTATCTGTGGAGCTGATGTTAACACCCCATCTACAATACATGTGCTGTTCTCTGATCTGACTTCTCAGCCTGATATCCTTGCTTGCCTTTCTCTTAGATGGCAATATGCTGAGAGATACTCTATTACTAGGCTGCCTTGGCTTGAAAAATTCTAAGGCTTAGATGATACAGGATGGTCACACAATCCATTGACAGCCGTGGAAGTAATTTAGTTTATGCCCACATTTTCTGAGATCAAGAAAAGGTGTAGTAACACTCCAGTCTCGGTAGAGCTTTTGAATGTAATTAGAAAATAGAAGTTTAAACCAGGCAAGAAGAATTAAATTATCTGGAACAAACACAATAAACAGAATCAAATCTTTTGTTTCAGCACCTGGTTACACAATAAAGCCCAGGATCAATGAGGGGGAAAAAAAACACCACCAAGCTTTTTGGTGACATCTCTACGTGCAAAAGGTGGTATTGAGAGCAGATTTGATCATTCCATTTGTTTTTTTATTCGCAGCACATGGACTTCCTTGCAAACACTCTGCAATTATTTTCAATTAAATGAACTCACTCATTGACACGAAGGGGGTTGGATATATAAAGAATATTAGGTATTGCCTCTGTGTTGAATGTAGTACATGCAGAAGAAAAATCTAGGACTATAACATTAAGATTATAGAATGTCTAGATGTGAAGTTCATAAAGCAAGAGTACTTTTTTCTTAAAGGCAGATGCTTTGTGTAGATGGATATCTCTTTTCGGTGTCCTAGGCATTTACTTTCATTTTTGAAACCCTTTTAAGTGCTACATGAGGCACCTGGCCCTGGAGTGAAAAGAGATTAAAAACACCTTGGGGAATCTTAATTCCCTCTAAATCACTTTTTCCCCCCTAAAAAAGAGTTGGTCTCAAATGAAATATGGAACCTTATCTACTTTATGAATAATCTGCTCTCTCATCTCTTATTGCTCCAGAGTTTCAGGGCTCCCTGACAGATAGGTGGTGATTACAAATTCTCATCATGCCCATGTGCTTTGTGCCCCCTCCTTTGTCATTCTGCAGTTGGGTATCAAAGCTGTAGCATCAATGTTCTTTGAAGACTAAGCAGGTTGGACATGCAATTTAGATGAAAAACAATTACTCTGTGTTCGCTTGCTTTTGGCAAGAGTGTATTAAGGCTCATCTCACTGATGGGAAACAAAAGCTGCACTTCATCTTCATGAATTTCAAATGAAGGAGAGTGGGGAGAGGAGGAAACTGAGTTTTCTGGCAGGAGCTTTTCCGCATAACCTTTTTCTGATGAGTAGGTTCCTTGCTTGATCGAATACCCTCAGTACTGGCTTGGGTAATAATGTAGTTCTCTCCCATGCACAGATGGTGCACATGAACATACAGTTCTGGTAGGGAGCCTTTGAAACACAAAAAGAGTACAAAGCAGCTGAAGTACATGCTGTGGCATTTTTTGAACTTATAAGGGAAGAGAATTAATAGCCACATTGCACTGATACCTTTTGTTATAAATGTTCAGTTTTTTAGAAAACAAGCATGCAACAGGCATGTTCGTGAATCAGCTCTGCTCTAAAATAGTTCGGACCTTAAATGCCACTTTAAGCCAGGCGTGTAAACTGGGTGCACACCTGTAATCCCAGCCACTTGGGAGGTGGAAGCAGGAGGATTGCAGGTTCAAGACCAGTCTGGGCAACTTAGTGAGACCCTATCTCAAAATAAAAAATGAAAGGCACTGGGGATATAGCTATGGTAGAGGGCCTCTAGGTTCAATTCCCAGTACCATACAATTAAAAGAATAATGTCCTCCACCTTCCAAAAACCCACAACTTTACCTTCAAGGGCTCAGTTTAAAAATCTGTTTAGAGACACTGCTCACTAACTTCTGAATATACTGCACACTGCTTGTGATATTAAAATGAGCTGTTGGCCTTGGCAACTGAAGTCAGAGCTAAGAGTGACAGTTGCTTATCAAGAATCAAACCTACTTGTAGGAGGCCCATGCTTGCCAACAATAGCACGCAGTTAACACAAAAGAAAACCTAGGGGCTGGGATTGTAGCTCAGCGGTAGAGCGCTTGCCTCGCATGCGTGAGGCCCTGGGTTCGATCCTCAGCACCATATGTTCGATCCTCAGCACCATAAAGACATATGTCCATCTACAGCTAAAAAAAAATTAAAAAAAAAAAAAAAAAAAAAGAGAACCTAAGGCATTATTGAAAGAAAATAAAAGTCATCCCAGCCCAGTAGGCATTGTATGTGTGTGTAGGAATGTATGTCAGGGAGGTTGTGGCCAATTTCACGGGTTTGAGACCTATGCGGTCACCAAAGGCCTCCCTTTAGAGGGCCCTGGGCTTGGTTTAATGCTCTGTTGTTTCTCTCTTAAAAATTCTTACTTATTTTTTTTTAAACTGAGCCCTGAATTTTGACTTTGTCCTGAACCTCTCATTTTAAAGCTGGTCTTGAGGGGAGAGCTTTTATGGCGGATGGGGGATGGAGGGTATGTTTCTGGGTTTATGCTATGGCTGTCTGCTGTCAGAAATTTTCAGTTACTTTTAGGTACAATTTTCCCAGTATTGAGCTCCCTAGTGTGAAATGCAAATGCTCTAAAATTAGAAATGTTTTGAGCATTGAAACTTCATGAATAGAAAAACCCACATGTAATCTCACGTGACAGGTTGTAGTTAAACTCGTTAGACATATTGTGTAAAATTACTTTCAGGCTTTATGTATAAGGCATATGTAAAACATAAATGAATTTTGTGTTTAAACTTGGGTCCCACTCCCAAGATACCTCATTATGTATATGCAAATATTCCACAATCTGAAAAAAATAGAAAATCCGAAACACTTGTAGTTATAAACCTTTTGGATAAGGGAAACCCAACCTATGTTACCAGTGGAGCCAACTACTTCTCACAGGCAGGTGCAGTGAGTAGGCACCACCAGAGGCAGATTTGAAAGAAGGGATGCCACATTCTTGGAGTCAAAACCTGTACTGTATCTGAGGTTAGTACTGCTCGACTTTAAAGGAAGAAGTGGTTGCTTACTCATCATGAACATGTCCCCCCGCAAAACAAAACAAAACAAAACCCCAAAAAATCAAGACCTAGATTTTAGTTGAAGATGTAAACAGTTTATTTCTGTATGGCATTCATTGTTTTAAGTTGAACTGCAGGTTTTCATTACGGCCTATGGTATAAGTTGGTTATGTTGGAGGTTTGGTAAATTTCTTCTGGGTTTCTCAAATTTAAAATTCAGTGAAAAAATGATTATAGACTGGATGAAATATACCCTACAATATTTTGGGGAATCAATGGGAGCATACAGTAAAGGCTTTGAGAAAGGCCTGGTCCAAATGCTGGCTCTGCCAATTAGGAGGTACATGCTTTTAAGAGAGTTATTTTGTTGCATTAATACTCAGCTTCCTCAGCAGTAAAATGGGCAAAAGAACATTACATTTCAGGGATTTTAAGTGTAATATAAAATGATTTGTCACATAGGACTTTTTTTTTCTGTGTAACTATATGCACGTAGTTTTTCAGAGTTAATTGGCTATTTGCTTTGTTTTCATTTCTTTCCTAAATGCATTTAATATGAAAACCATTTGAATATGGGCTTTAAATAATGAGTTTAGTCTAAAGAGGGTTAAGATTAGGAAAAGCAATCAGGATAGTATTAACTACCTTGACTTAAGTTTTGAAGGATTTTTTAATAAAATGTACTTAGCTTTCACATGTAAAGCATGTGCTTTTTCTACCCAATGGGCTTAGAATTAGATAAAGGGTGTACTTGGAAATTTTTGACTGATTCTAAATGTTTCTCTTTGTCTTATAGTTTCTCAAATGTCTACAAGGTATCAACTCCAATGCAAATAAAAATAATGTTATTTTAAAAGGTAACAAGCAATCAAGCTAATTTAAAACCCATGAGGACATAATATAAACACTTTCCATTTATTGAGCATTTCCTTGACTGCTAAATAGTAAGCCATTAGCTGTAAGTCTATGGCCCTGTTTCTGCCTTGGAGAAAGCCCTATCTCTTGGCTCACATCACATCTGTAAGATTGAAACCTCTGCTTTCCATCCTATGAGGCAGACCCTCTGACGTGTTTGGGATTTTAAAAATACTAGATGTTTATAAATTCCTTATGAAATTTAAAAATACAATAACTTGGATATAAAAGAAATAAACATCTCATGCAAGCCTATTTTGTCAAATTTTCAACATTATACAATTCAAATTACTAGACTTCAACAGTATCATCATCTGTAGTGATATATTGCTTATTTTGATTTTCCCAACCATTGAAAACATTCTCCATTTGGTATTGAGTAACTTCATGAACTACATTTGTTGAACATAATCCTAAATTTATTCAGTGTGTGGTTTTCAGGATGCAGATTTATGTAGGTTTCTTAAAAAAAATGGGGGTAGGTGTTACAGAAGATTCTGAAGTCATTCATGCAGATATGCTCACACATTTTCTTAAGGTATCATGAAGGTACCATTAACCCTTTGAAATATGATTGCCTAGGAAGTGTGATGAAAAATGAAATTGTTGTTATTTAGAGTAACTGTATAACCCCAAAGTAACACCACAAAACTGTTTTTAAAAAGGATTAGTAAATTTCCTGAGAGCAGATAATGAGTAAATTAGCATCAAGATTAAAACCTTCTCACTATTAAAATTTCTAATTGTGTACTTTATAAAATCACCTTAAGAATGCATCCATATACCCACATCTCTCTAAACATATCCATGTTTCACATTGCTGCATAGACTCGCTAAATGCATTCTCTGCTTTCCACATGTGTTTTTGTAAAGGAATAAATCATTTAAATCAGTCAAGTGATTGGTATGCTGACTATTAATAGAGGGGAACTTCTATCACTTTTATAAAATAAATCAGCTGAATTCTCTCCTTCTGGAACATTCTGGGTTAAGTTAAGAGGAAAGAATCCAAAGTGAATAAAATTTATACTAGATGAGTTCAATTTCAAAAGCTTATCATATATATTAGTTGTAGATGGACGCAATACCTTTATTTTTATGTGGTGCTGAGGATAGAATCCAGTGCCTCACATGTGCTAGGCAAGTGCTCTACCATTGAGCTACAGCCCTAGCACCAGATGAACTCAATTTTAATATGGTAGTTGCTTATGGAATAAGGGGGAGGAGAAGACTTTTCTGTAGTTCTTCTACTGACTTGGTTAATTTTTGTTGAGAATTTTAGATCAGCTATAATGATTTCACCATACATTTATTATGGCTTTAAAAGTAATTGTAAGTTAAATTGAGTGGCTTGTACTAGATTGGTCACTTTTGGTAAACATTTGGGAGGCAAATCAGTGTCACAATAATGAAGAAGCAGGTTTGGGCCTGCCAACACTAGTCAGTATCATGTGGCTGGGGGTTAGTATATAACATTTGCTAAATTGCTTGATCTGAAAAGTTGTTAGGATTAGAAATAGCACGCAAAGGACCCAGTACACTGGGTAGAGTGACTCAGTTGAGAGTAGTTAACAGTACTAACTGTAGGCAGGGTAGCTGAATCATTCTAGATTTTGTTATGCACACAATTTCCATAAAACCAGGACACCAGAAAAAGTCACGCACTGTACTTAAACTCCTGTCTACTAAGTGAATTTTGAAAACCTGTAGGCACATACACATCCCACAGAGTAAAGCTGTGTTCACAAATAGCCTTTTGACCTTTGGGTATGCTTATAACAGAAAATGGATTTTTTTCTCTAAGACTTTGGAATCTAAACATGCTAAAATTAGTAGTTATCTTTAAATTCTGGATATCAAATCATCTTTTTAGAAGAATGTTCAACTTACATTCCTTATGTTATAAATATGTAAAATTGGTAGTTTTCTTTTTCTTTTTTTTTTGCTTGAAATCAAGGCTTGCAATGTTACTGTTCCCACCTGCTGCTGTGTGTGTGTGTGTGTGTGTGTGTGTATTTTGATGGGGGGGTGGTTTCTCTGCACTTGGAACACAAAGTGGCATTTTTTTTCTGTTAAAAATTAGTCTATGGGGCTGGGATTGTAGCTCAGCGGTAGAACGCTTGCCTTGCATGCGTGAGGCCCTGGGTTCGATCCTCAGCACCACATACAAAGCGATGAAATAAAGACATTGTGTCCATCTACAACTAAAAAAAAATTAGTCTAGAGAACTATATTTTAGGTGTTCCCAAATCTCTACTTAAGAACTAAGACTAGTTAGACATTTCCATGTGCATCCGGGTGTGAGCTGTGATTAAACAAATGCCTGAAATTTTCCAGATGAATGGATGTGACAGTGGATTGGTGGTCAACAACTGTCAACAAATGAAAGAATACCAATAGGTGACATCTGCATTTGTTCAGAGAATCACATGGTTCTGGCTTGTATCTACTTTTCTATAAGTCTAGAGCTTCAAAAAGACTGAAAATTCTTTTTGCATTGATTTTTTTTTTCCTGGTTGATTTTGTTGAAGAAAACTAATGAGTAGTTGTTGAGAATGAACATAGATACATTGGAAACATGTGGCATTTGTCTCATTTCCAGGATAACAGGCTAATAACCTCTGAAAGAAAATTGATTCAGAGAATGATATTGAGTATATGCTGGGTTAATCTCAGAGTCTGAATTCATACTGAGCATGTAATCTTAGAAGCTCTGAAAGTATTCATTGGAAATCCAGAAATGATATCTGGTTCTGACACATTTCTTCTTTCAATAAAAACCAGATCTGGGCTGATGTCAGTACTAAGCTCTGGGGCAGCTAGAACAGAGTTGAGAATGAGTGAAATTCCATCATTTATCATATCTGCTATTCCAGTAACTTAAATATCTGACTTTCAACATGTTAATGCAGTTATTTTGCTTTGGATAGATGGTATTTGTTTGTTTGAAAAGGTTATTGTTAAAAGTACTGAGATAAATATACTCAGATTTGTATTTTAAATGTAGATCACAGCTGTGCTTTTATAAATAGGTTGGAAAATAGCTAGATGCTGATTTATGTTTGGCAGCTAGTTTTAGTGGTATTCAGAATTTCTGCAAGGATACTTTGAGTTGTTCCCGTGAGTTTTCACAGCTCATGAAAACTCAAAACAGCATTAAAGACGAGAAGAAAAAAAATCTTTTAATACAATATGTTCAAACCTCTGTGGGTTAGCTTGTTCCAGATTTTCCATACTTGTTTCACTTTGGAACAATTTTTTTTTCCAATTGTTTAAACAATTATTACAGTTGTTTGAATGTGTTCTGTGAATAATAAAAGGCTTGCCGCGTGCTTAATGCAGATTTGGAAATGTCCAGGGCAAAGTGCTCTACCTGTTGGCAATGTGAGTTCATTTGGTCCATTTTTCCTGTTAAAAACTGAATGGATGTGACAGTGGATTCTGGGCCCCAATTTCTAAATGTGCTCTGAAGGAACTGTTGCACAAGTTTATCAATTTTTCTTGTTTCAGTTTCCTTGTCTGTACAATATAGATATTAACAGTACCTATGCCATGAGGAGTTAGGAAGATTAAGTTAACACAAAGAATTTAGAAACGCTTAACTCATAGGGACTTGTGATCAATATTCACTGTTACACTATGTAAATATGTACACATGTATATGTGCAAACAGTAATCAGTAATCTTGAACTATATCTAATGTTATTTCTTACATCCTATCCCCTTATTCCCATCATTGATTATGAAAAATTTGTTTTATAAAATGTGTTGAACATCTTAAAAAATATTGACCTAGACTCTTTAAAAAAAAAACTAAAGAAAATACATGTAACTAGATAGTTGGAAAATACTCTACCAACTTCTCTCATTTTATCCTTTAATATTTCCAGGTCTAGAAAGCACTGGGAAGCTGAGAAGACTCTGAGTAGATCATAAGTTGCTGGAATGATCCATCCCAAGACCCAGATGTATTATAGTTAGTGTGACTAGATAAGTGTGAACAAAAGATGTGGTGGCGCAAGCCTGTAATCCCTGAATTTAGGGAGGCTGAGACAGGAGAATCGCGAATTCAAAGCCAGCCTCAGCAATGGTGAGGCGCTAAGCAACTCAGTGAGACCCTGTCTCTACATAAAACACAAAATAGGACTGGGGATGTGTCTCAGTAGTTGAGTGCCCCTGAGTTCAATCTCCAGTACCGGGAAAAAAAAAAAAAAAAAAAATCTTGGACAGCACCTTTTGTTGTTAAGAAGAAAGTGTTTTTTTCTCCCCCGATAACTTTTTCCTCTGCAGTGTTCATTGTAGATTTCAATACATGATTATTTTCCGCCATTCCTTCCAAACAGCCAGCTGTTTTACTCCCTTGTCTCTGAGGTTCTTGTTTTTGCTCATCTGTCCAGAGTACTTTGCTCAGATGAAAATTGTTCTGGATACCCCCTCATCTCCCACATTGTGAGGTTGGCTGTGGTTTTAGCACGGCCTATGCATTTTGCTTTACTATTCTGAGAGTGCTTAGCACGGAGCAGTATCTACTTTTCCTGTTTTACATCTTTCAATTTAAAGATCCAATTACCTCAAGTCCTTTCCTTGAATATTGCAGTGAGCCTGCTGACTTAATAATTCTCTCATCTCTAATTTCCATCATCATCTCTACTTGAAGTTGCATCACACACGCGCCTGGGCCAGACAGCGTGTGTGAAGGACGGAGACAGTCCCCCATACAGGAGGAAATGACTCATATCTGAGAGCTCAGTCTCAAGTGCATCATCAAGGTTATTTCCTCATTGTCGGCAGCATTTGTTAGGTATGTTATTTTAGATTTGTGCCATCAACTGCACTGGCACAGCTGTTCTCTTCAGAAATGCTGAGAAAGGCAAAGCCCAGAGGGACTAGAAATGTCCACCACTCAGTCTACATATTCAAGAGTCAATTTTTAGGTCCATTCCTTCGTCACCCTCTGTGACTGTCACATCCTGCCAGTAGTTTGTTCTTTTTGATGCACTACAGTCAAACCTTTGGTAAATTGACAATTCTTCATTCTTGGCAATTTAGCAATGAGAAGATGTTTGCTTACCTGATAGTGTTCGAAAAGATAATGCTTTAAACTCCATTTTTGGAAGTTGTCATTCTGGTAAAATAGGATATTGTTAAAATAACAGCAGTTATCATTGTTGAGGGTCTGCCCTGTGCCAGAAACCATTACAAGTACTTTGTGTATCAATGTCTTTGAGCTACACAGTAGCACAATGGTCTTGCAAGATACTTTTTTACTGCTACTCTACCATGGGTAAGCTGGAGCTTGGAGGGTGGAAGCTTCTTCAGAAGGCACACTACTGAAGAGAGAGAAGCCTCCTTGTGACTAATCCTCTTTTTCTCCTGCAGAGAAGTTTAGCTGCAGTCTGCTCTGTGCATTTGAGGGTCTGGGCATTTTATTTTCTAGAGGAGTGGCCTATTCATGGAGAGTCTAAAGGAAGGGCCAAGACACTGAGAAATAGTGTGAGACCTTTTGCTTCCCAGTGAGTTTTGTTCACCTGTCAGTGTACAGTCCTGAGGCAGGATGTAAGATGGGTTACCAGGCAAGCCAGGCTTCTTGACCTCTCTAGAGTCTGCTCATCAGGGGGCCTGACCTCCCCCATCCCTCCCTTTATTCCATCACTATCTATGCTCCAATTTTTTCATCCTTCCCAATAAGAACTTTTCCCGTTAAACATCAACTTCTCCTTTCCCTACTATCTAGCCCCTTGCAACCTCTACTTTGTGTATGCATGGACCTATTCTAGGTAGCTCATATAAATGGAATCATACCATCTTTGTCCTTCCATGTTAGGCTTATTTCACTAAGGTCAATGTTTTCAAGGTTTATATTATAGCATATATAAAAAATTTGATTTTTATGTCTCCAAATTCCATTGCATGTAGATACCATATTGTATTCATCAGTTGCAGGTCCCCGAGTTGGCTCTGGGGTGAAGTTATTGAATGGTTTCCTTTCCTAGTTTCACAGAGAACCTCACAGCATACCCAGTGGTTTGTTTTGGGGTGTTCTAACTTTGGGATGGAGCACATTAAGATTGGCAGTTTAAAAATCAGTTTCTACCAAGTATTTACTGAGGCCCAAGTAGATGTCTGCTGCTGTTTTTGACAATAGCAGGTGTCCATAAGCAGTTATGGAGTTTGCTGTACTTACAGAAACTCAACTGAGGCCACTTGCGTGCACTAAGACCCTTTCATACCCTCAAGACCATCTCCTCATGCATATGTACAACCCTCTGCCTCTCCCGAATCCTTTCTCAAACAGTTAAGTAGCTATGGAAGTATGCATCTAAAGAAGTTATAGAAAATACGAAAAATTCAAGGAGGACAAGTTGGGTATTATTTTGAGTGATTAGGCATGCATTTGAGAAGAGATAGAATTTAAATTAGATCATGGATCATGAAGATTTGTGTCAGTATAATGGGGATGGAGAGTGTTATCAGGAAGAAAAAACTGCTCAGGTGAGTTAGAGCCCAGAATAGGGACAGTGGGTGTATAGTGTGGTTCACAGGGGATGATTTATATTGAAGGGAAGTGGGAAGAGGACCAGGTGGTAGAAGTCTTGTAATTCTAGGTTGAGAAGGTTGACCTTGATCCTGTAAGCAGTGGGGAGCTCTGGGACAAATATTTTTCAGGAGAAATTGATCTGAAAAAACTGTAGACTAGTAACCTGCATTTATTAATAGGTAATGGATAATATTAGGTTAGGTACCCACA
>PVHX01007454.1:64941-84947 GCA_004024805.1 Geosciurus inauris | reverse complement strand
AAGACACAGAGACAAACCCACATAAATATAGTTATCTCGTATTAGACAAAGGAGCCAAAAACACATTGGAGAAAAGATAGCCTCTTTAACAAATGGTGCTGGGAAAACTGGAAATCCATATGCAGCACAATGAAACTAAACCACTATCTCTCACCATGCACAAAACTAAACTCAAAGTGGAACAAGGACCTAGGAATTAGACCAGAGACCCTGCATCTAATAGAGGAAAAAGTAGGCCTCAATCTTCATCATGTCAGATTAGGCCCTGACTTCCTTAAAAAGACTCCTAAAGTTCAAGAAATAAAATCAAGAATCAATATATGAGATGGATTTGAACTAAAAAGCTCCTTCTCAGCAACAGAAATAATCCACAAGGTGAACAGAGAGCCTACATTTTGGGAGCAAATTTTTACCACATGCACATCAGACAGAGCAGTGATCTCCAGGATATGCAAAGAACTCAAAAAAATTAACACCAAAAAACCAAACAACCCTAAATGTCTTACTAAAAGTCAAGCTGCATGTTTGTGGGGAGACACCAAGGGACCAGTGAGAGAGCAGAGCTGAGGGGTCTGCTGTAGGGACATAGGGTCTTCGGAGACAGAACTGCAACTCCATACTTTTCTTAATGGTGGCCATTCCGCAGTTTGGTGACAGAAAACATGAGATGTTAGAATTCTGAGCCAAGCTGTGAATTAGGAGGAAATCCCCAGAAAAGTAGGAGGTGGAATATGGTGAGGAACCAGCACATCAGGAGCAACCAAACGTGGCCAACCCAGGGACATGTCAGCATCAAGAACTTCAGAGAAGCTGTAAGCAGACCTTCACAGACTTAAGGGAAATATATTCCATGAATTGAGAGAAAACAGCACTTATGAATTAACAGGAGATAGCAACAGAGGAATGGAAACTTCTCTCTGTGTGGGCACCTTATCAAAAACAGATGCATACAAAAACAGTTGACTGAATTTTGCAAAAACATAAAAAAAATGGTGTAGTAAGGATAGTCTTTTCAACATAAATATTGTATAGGTTGATTTGCAAATAAATAAATTAACAAAAAACTCCTCACTCTATAAATCATGTCTTGCACAGGTCAATTAAATTTAATAAAGCATCTAAATATTTCATATAAAAGTACAGATCTTCTGAATTAGTAGAGGAGGAAGTACACAGAGATTTGGATGGGCAGTTTTTAGAAAACACACCCAAAGGAATAGTCCACAAGTGAAAACAACAAACTGGGCAGGATCAAAATTCAAATCCTGGGCTTTGTGAAAACCACTGAGCAAAAGAGGGAAAAGATGGGGAACATACCCATTAGGCTCACTGTCGATTAAGCGTGTGTCTGGGGAAAAGCAGCCCCTCAGCCGTCAGCCGCTGTGAGCCCTGTGGGCTGGCGAGCAGATGGGGTGTGGTGAACTTGAGAAGGCACTTGCACAGAAGAGTACGTGGTTGTTTCTTTAAACACTGACTCTGGGAAATAACTATCAGAAGAAGTTCTGATCTTGTGTCTTTAGCAGACATGGGTCCTTAAAGCTGAGATGGTTTTAAGATCTCATTTATCTTTTACCTAAAATCAATGGAGCCATTTACACAAAGAGTTCAGGCCATCAGGTCCATTTTCAGATTGCACGGAATGAAATGACCTCAAGGATAATAAAATTAGTTAACTTTGTGAGCAGTTGCCATCAATAAGATGGTCTCTGAATTCATAACTTTTTAGTAAAAATTTAGGATGAAGAAAGGGATTGTGTCAGTTACTGACTTTTCCTTGAATATTTGATATAACATCTATTCATAGTCTAACCTACTTGTCATACATTATGTTGGATTTTTAATGGAAAACTATTATTGCAGAGCCAGCTAGAAGCATGGGTACTCTGCAACATGTCTGATGTACTGAGGCCACAGCTCCCAGAGAAAATGAGCAGAGCCTCTGAGTCCTCACTCTGCAAGCAAGCACCTAAGGACCCACGCTGCAGGAGGGCGTCACAGCCTGCAGTTTGTAATTTTGCAGAAATGAGCTTTACTTCCAGTCACTCAGACCTGTGCAGTTAGATTTCCCAGCTCCACACACTTCATTGAAGTTGACTGGGCTTCTTTCAGCTCCTCTGACTTGAAGAAGAAGATAATTGTGTTAATGCTTTATGGGAGGCCAGCAGAACAACCCCGATCACAGGTTGTGTTGTGTGTCCTAACTTGGTTTATAATACAATGCTCTTTATCTTTCCTACTGCAGAATATGCTTCAAGAGCTGTTGTGTTTATTTTTTTCATAAGACACCACAGCCATCCATCAGATTCCTTGTGGGAAAAACCTTAATGGGTAAACACACTGCATTAGAAAAGGTGGCTGACAGCTCTAAATGCCATTAAAAGTACAGAGAAAATCATGAAGAACTAAGAAAGCAAATTAAATGAAAACATTAAGGAAAAAAGAAAAACAAAAACTAGAGATCAAAGTGAGAGAGAAAGAACAGCATTTTCCAATTTACTTTGTCTTTCAAAGACTCAGATTGGCTGTGCTCTATTTAGCGGCGATGGCTCTGGGTGCACTTGGGAATAGAGGATCCTGCCCTCCCGCTACAGCCTCACAATGTCATCTCCAGTGTCACCCTCAGAAGGCCTGCTCACAGGAGCCATCTGCCAGTACCCACGGCTCTAGTTGGTCAACCTCTTCAGATGTCGCAGGAAAGACAGACACTGGGGCAGAACTGGAGCTGTGTGTACGTGAAGATGCATGATGTGTTAGTAACTTCTCAATATGTGTGTGTTTTCATTGCTGGGACCGAGACATTGGCCAGAACATCTTAAAGGAGGGAAAGCTATTTTGGCTCCCAGGGGCAGAGGTTCACTCTGGTGGGCTAGCTCCTTGCTCTGGACCCAAAGTGAGGATGAGCATCACAGAAGGATGTAGAGGAGAGACACTGTTCAGCGCTCAGCTGTCAGGAAGCAGAGAGAGAACAGAAGAGCCAGAGACAAAATATGAACCCCAAAGATCTGCCCCCAGTGATCTACTTCCTCCAATCTGCCTACAGCTACCACCCAGTACAGTAGTCCTTTCAAATTCTTAATCCATCAGATGGATCAGCCCACTGCTCAGATTATGGCTCATAGTCTGATCATTTGACCTATGCATTAACACAGTAGCTTTTGGGGGGACACTTCATTTCCAAACCATAACATTGTGTATTGAATGATTCTGGTGATCTCTTGAAACATAACTGCAAAGAGATTGGAAAATCTTAGTTCTAAATCTGGAAAAATCTTCTTGCATGACTTTTCCTGCAGTTAATGATGTTTTTCTTTGCCCATTTGGGAAGTTCCTGTGGCATTTTCTGTCCTGTCCTATCTGTTATACAGAGTCCTAAGAGTATAAAATCAATTTGGTTCTAAGTAAGTGCATGTGCTGAGAGTGTGGGGCTCAATGATAGTGGCTGTGAGGTTGGCCTGTCCCTCCTAGTTAACACCTGTAAATTAGGTAACACATGGAAAGCCATTAGGTCAGTGCTGACTCAGAGAAGAAGTGGAGAGGAGCAACAGGGACAGAAAGAGCAGGAGGAAGCTACAGCTGAAAGAGGGTCCAGCCACACACCCAGCAGTGGGCCTTGGCATGTACGTGGACTGGACCTCAACCTACAGGTTACAGATGTGGATGGAGGCCTAAGCATTGCTGTGAAACATCTGGACAATTCATAGGAAGCATTTGAGCAGCCAGTCTCCTGGAGTGGCTCTTCTAGCAGCACTTGCTTATTTTGTGTCTTTCTGTCACAGTTTAGTAATTTTCACAATATTTCAAACTTCTCTGTTATTGTTGTTTCTGATGCATAGTGAGAGATCCTTGCTGTTACTGTTGTTTTGGGGGCTGTGAATCCCTCTCATTTAAGATGGCAAGCAGTCCATTTGTGCCTGTCCTGACTGCCGTTCTCTGCTTCTCTCCTCTCATCCAGCCTCCCTTTTCCCTGAGATACAAAAAAACAGAAATTAGGGAAATTAGTGACTCTGCAGTGGCTTCCAAGTATTTGAGTGGAAGGAGAGTTGCACTCCTCTCACTTGAAATCAAAACCTAGAACTGATTGAGCTTTTCCAGAAAGTGATGCTGGAAAGGAGGCAGGGGGAAAGGGGCCTCCCTGTCAGTTGCAGAATTGCGAGTGCAAAGCAAAGTGCTGGAGGGAGCGACACCTTCGCGCTGCTCCAGTGAACACAAGTGGTCAGAAAGCAAAACCACCTGTCACTGAGCTGGAGAGAGTGTTGCAATGACCTGGATAGATCACACCAGGCTCCGTACTCTGTTAAGCCAAAGCCCTGCGGCTGCAGAAGAAACTTGTGAGGCTAGCCAAGGTTGCCCAGGAGGTTCAAGGAAAGAGGAAGCCTCCGTAGCATCGCAGAGCAGGGAAGCATCAGGCGTTGACACAGACAGCAGGAAGGCACCTGAAGACCCGGCTCAGGTGTTTGACGAAAGTGAGCACACTGAACAACAGATATCCAGGGTGGACAAACGTCTTCATAGGCCAAGAAGGCAGGGGTCCAGCCTCTGCAGGTCGCGAGGTCCTCGAAGGTGGGATGAGTGGTGTCGGCGAGGGGACGGGGAATGAGACACAGGGACCAGATGTGGTGCAACCTGCATCTGAATTTGCTCAGCAGCAGGGCTTTATTTATACCCATAAAATGTTCAACAAACTTTATTTTTCTCATAGACTATTTTCATTAAAATCATTAGATCATCATAAATGAGTACATTATTAATCATACAAATGTAGCAAGATGTTATTCCATGAGATCCCACAATTGAGGAAATACATAAAACATATGTTTTATATTTAACAATTACATATGACAGTTTTGGCCAGCTTAAAATAGAAAAACACACTTAATAAGCTAAAAAATAGACTTATCAAAATGTTAATCTATTACCTTTCATCTAGAGATTTCTACATTTATATTTTATCTTAACCTATCTTAATGTCTACCTTAAACCCATTACCTTAATTTTTTAAGAATAACCATTCAGGCTAATATGTGCTAATACATAATAACTAGGCAAAACTAATAATAATCTACTAGGTGTGAGACTGTGGTTTGTTTCTACTTCTTCTATAAATGAATAAGTAAGTTTCTATGTAGGTAGTCCATGTGACTAAAATTACATCTTCTATACTTTCATCTACATATATTATTTCTAGTATAAAATCTTCCCAAATTACCATTACTTAAGTTCTGCTCAAACCATTGATTGCATAGTTTAACTCTAGTTCCCTAGGTAAACATCTAGGTCTCTGTCTCCTGATTCTTTCCCATAGTGATAAAGTTTTATACATGAAACCCATCTTTTCTCATATGTATAGGCTCCTGTCCAAGGTAAGGCAGGCTGTGTGACTGTAGGAGGTGGTTCTGGAGTAGTAACTATTTATCTGCCATGTAACTCCCCTTCCCATCTCAAAGATTATATATGGTCCTGAATGTCTGGTAGGGGGAACCCACCTGGGCCAGGACTTTCTCCAGGTTTTGGCTGTACCAAAGCTATAGCTTTCGGCTTGAGTACAGCAGGAGGGTTGGTTGCCCACAATTCCTGCTGCTGCAATTGCCGCATCCGCTGCCTGCATTTCCTGTTGAATGGGCTCGGGTATATATTTTCCCAGGAGGAGCAGATGTTTTCATGAAGTCATATACATTGTGGGGGCTCCCGAAAGGGGGTTTCCTAGATGTGCTTTTGGGATTTTCTATCTTTCCTAGGAAAAGGCTGGAAGGCATAATAGGAGACTGAGACTGTTCATGCTCCTGAGTGATATAATCATTAACTCCAGACTGAGGTAACTTCTGCATAGAATTGGACAAGAGTGTTTTTCTTCTTCAGGGTTAGCAAGAAAACACTCATTAGTATAATTATCTCTATTATCCCTCCAACAATCATTCCAAGCAAAAACAAAATAAGGAGTAAATGCTTTAGCCTATATCCATATGGGCCCACTGGAACTTTGTCAAGCAGTGTTGCCATCTGGAACACGGGCTGTGGCACAAGAAGAGGCCACCTACCACCTCCACAGCTAGGGAGAGGTCAGTACTGTTTTGATTTCCCAGGACAGGCTGACTCCTGCTAGGGGCTAAGCAGCTGGCCCTCCACTCCACTACCTCTCTTCCCCATAAAGTGTGGGTCTGTATGGACAGAATGTCTCTGCTGTGTGCACCACTGAAACCCCAGTGCCTCTTACACAGCCTAGTGCGCAGGAGGGGGATCCGGTGGGTGCACTGGGGCCTCCTTAGCTGTCCTCAAAGTTGTCTTTAGGGTCACAACAGGGATTCTAAGTGTGTCAGCCCCAGCAGAAAGTGTGTGTTGTCCTTCATGTAATTGGGTGCATCGCCCACCATTTCATCTTCATGTAATGTTTCTGTATTCCATTCTCCCTCTTTTCCCACCCCCTAGATTCCAGTTTTTCCTATAATAGCTTCTCAGTTATACATTCTTAAACTATTTCTGTAGGTATGACCTTAAAGATTTTAAATGCATTTCACTTACATTTGAGTATAAATTAATTTGTGGGCTACCACCCAACAAAGCAAGCTTCTAGAAAGATTTAAATTATTTATATTTTTGACTTTGTGTTTTTGTTGTAATGTGTAGTAATTCAATTTGTATTTTATGACTCCATAGACTTTATCATTATTTCGTATAGTCGTGTTCGGTTAGAGTAATCCACATTTTTAACCTTTCCTGTTCCTCACTCATTCTTGTGCTTCTTGTATTGACTTGTATCCAGTCAAAGAATTTATTTTTCTATTTTCTTCAGTGAGGGTCTGCTGATCAAGAAAATTCTCATTTTTGCTTATCTAAGTTATTCTTATTTTGCCTTTACATTTGAAGGATATTTAATTTATGAAATATTTTTATAAAAAATCAACAAAGACTTATTTACAAAAGAGACAAAGACGAGTCTCCCTGGTTGGGTGAGGCGTGGATGCCCTGGATTCAGGAGCACATGTGGATGGGCACTCCTGGGTTGGCTTTGGGGCTTGTGTGTTTTCCTCCAGTTCTTGGACTCAACTGGATTTGTGATCTTAAACCAACATTTTAGCATATCTATGCATCTTACTTTCCTTGTTTCTACCTACCTCACTGAGCTTCGTGGGGATAAAATGAAGTAACAAAAGCAAATCTCAGGCTCAGCACCTAGTTCCACAACAATCACTGCATCAGATTCTTTGGCCACTGAGAACAGAAACAGATTCTTGGTTACAAATGAGAAAATTCATGACTTCAAGGGTATTTGTAAACACACAGAATCTAAAGAGAGAGAGAGAGAGAGAGAAAGACAGAGAGAGAGAGAAAAAAAGCACTGACTAAAAAAATAGATATACAGAAGTAGAAATCTGAGGCACTGAATCATTGCTAGCTGGTGGATCAGGATGCTATTTCAGGGTGGAGGACGCCTAACCTTTTCCTGTTTTTTCATCACTTTCCCATCATTTGGAATCATAAAAGAGCTTGTCTGGCAAACTCTGCATTAGGTTTGTTCTCCTTTCCATGTCCAGGGAGGGGGCCTGCCTTGAGGGTTTTCTCCATAACTGCTTACCACGAGGGAAGGGTCTTTCACGGGAAGTCAGGGTTGGGTACAGAAAGGGGGCTTCCTGGTAAGGTAGAGAGCACAATGTGAGCTGCAGGTGGTGCCTTTCTCGTCCTTCACTGGCCAAACCACCCAGCCCTTCAGTTGTCCTCCCTGTGATGAGGCTCAAGGAGAGAGTTCCACGTCCACTTGAACTTGCACAGGACTTCTACCTGAATCCCTCAGCCCTGGAGTGCCCTGGAGCAGATGCCCAGGTAGCAGGGATGGAAGGCTTCCTCTCACCAAACCTTTAGACATTGTCACTCTGGATAGGAGTGACCGGCTCTGTCCACCCACCACATTTTGCCTATTAGGAGCCACATGAGTTAAGGAAATGTACCTCAATACCATGGTTCTTTTTATTCTTTTAAGATATACATGACAATAAAGTGCATTTTGATATATTTTATATACACAGAGTAAAATTTCCCATTCTAGTGTTTGTACATGATGTGGAGTGACACTGGTCATGTATTAATATGTGGACAGAGGAGAGTTCTGCCTGATCCATTCCCCTGTCTTTTCTATTCCCACCCCCTCCCTTCCCTTCATTCTCCCTTGTCTAATCCAATGAACTTCTACCCTTTCCCTTGCATGTATCATGTGTTAGCATCCACTTATCAGAGAGAACATTTGGCCTTTGGAATTGGCTTACTTCACTTAGCATAATATTCTCCAGTTCCAGCCATTTACTAGCAAAAGTCATAATTTCATGTTTCTTAATGGCTAGGTAATATTCCATTGTGTATATGTACCGTATTTTCTTTATCCATTCATCTGTTGTAGGACACCTAGGTTAGTGAATTGAGCTGCTATAAACATCACTATAGTATATTGAGTGGCCACATCACTATAGTGTATTGATTTTAAGTCCTTTGGGTATATGCCAAAGAGTAAGATAACTGGTTCAAATGGTGGTTTAATTCCAATATTTCTGAGCAAACTCCATACTGCTTTCCATAGTGGTTGCACCAGTTTGCAGTCCCACCAGCAATATAAGAATGTACCTTTTCCCCCACATCCTTGCCAACATTTATTGTTACTTGTATTCTTGATAATTACCATTCTGAGTGGAGTGAGATGGAATCTCAGTGTAGTTTTAATTTTCATTTCTCTAATTGCTAGTGATGTTGAACATTTTTTCACATATTTGTTGACTATTTGTATTTCTTCTTCTGTGAAGTGCTCATTTAGTTCCTTTGCCCCTTTTTTGATTGGGTTATTTGTTTTTTTTGTGTGTGTTAAGTTTTTTGAGTTCTTTATATATCCCAGAGATTAATGCTCTCTCTGAGGTGCAAGTGGCAAAGATTTTCTCCTATTCTATAATCTCTCTTTTTGTTATTTTGTTTCCTTTCTAGTAAAGAAGATTTTCAGTTTAATACCATCCCATTTATTGATTCTTGATTTTAATTCTTGCACTTTAGGACTCTTGTTGAGGAGTTCAGTACTCAAGCTGACATGATGGAGAGTTGGGCCTACTTTTTATTCTAGTAGGCACAGGGTCTCTGGTCTAATGCCTAAATCCTTGATCCACTTTGAGTTCAGTTTTGTGTAGAGTGAGAGATAGGTGTTTAATCTCATTTTGCTGCAAATGGATTTACAGTTTTCTCAGCAACATTTTGTTGAAAAGGCTATCTTTTCTCCAATGTATGTTTTTTGTGCCTTTGTCTAGTATGAGATAACTGTATTTATGTGAGTTTGTCTCTGTGTCTTCTATTCTGTACCATTGCTCTTCATGCCTATTGAGATAATCACATAATTCTTGTCTTTAAGTCTATTGATGTGATGAATTATGTTTATTGATTTCTGCATGTTGAACCAACCTTGCATTCCTGAGATGAACTATACTTGATCACAGTGCACTATCTTTTTATATGTTTTTGTATTTGATCTGCCAATATTTTAAAATAATTTTTGTATCTATGTTCATCTATGTTCTTCAGGGATATAAGTATGAAATTTTCTTTCTTTGGTATGTCTTTGTCTGGTTTTGGTATCAGGGTGATGCTAGTTTCATAGGATGAGTTTGGAAGTGTTCCCTAATTTTCTATTTCATGGAATAATTTGAGGAGGATTGGTGTTAGTTCTTCTTTGAAGGTCTGGTAGAACTTGACTGAGAATCCATCTGGTCTCATGTCTTTTTTGATAGGTTTTTGATGGCACCTTCAATTTCATTGTTTGAAATTGATTTATTTAACTTTTCTATGAACTCCTTATTCACTTATTCAATAAGGAGTACACATACATCTGTGGGTGCACATACATCTCTAGAAGTTTGCCAACATCTTCAAGATATTCTATTTTACTAGAGTAAAAATTTTCAAAATAGTTTCTGATTATCGTCTGTATTTCAGTAGTGTCCATTGTGATATTTCCTTTTCTCATTCCAAAGTTAGTAATTTGAGTTTTGTATCTTTCTCTTCATTAGCTTGGCTAAGGGTTTATCAATTTTATTTATTGTTTCAAAGAACAAATTTTTTGTTCCATCAATTTTTAATTTTTTGTTTCAATTCCATTCATATCAGCCCTGATTTTAATTATTTTCTGTCTTATACTGCTTTTGGTGTTGATTTGTTCTTCTTTTCCTAGGGCTTTGAGATATGTAATGTTAGATCATTTATTTGGTGAATTTTTATTCTTTTAAGGAATGAGCTCAGTGCAATGGACTTTCCTCTTAGAACTGCCTTCATGGTGTCCCAGAGATTCTGATATGTTGCATTGGTGTTCTCATTTACATCTACGTATTTTTTTTTAATTTCATCTCTGATTTCTTCTACTATACATTGGTCATTCAATAGTGTATGATTTAGTCTTCAGTTGTTAGAGTGACTTCTTTTTTTGTTTTATAATTTATTTCTTATTTCAGTCTATTATTTTCTGATACAATACAAAGTATTATCTCTTTCTTTTGTATTTGCATTTGGTTGCTTTGTGGACTACAATATGGTTTATTTTAGAGAATCTATGTGCTGCTAAGAATAAATTGTATTCTGTCATTGCTGGATGAAAGAGTCTATATGTCTTTTACATTGAAGTTGTTAATTATATTTTTTAGTTTTGTAGCTTTTAAATTTAGTTTTCTTCTGGAGGATCTATCCAGTGGTGAGAGAAGTATGTTAAAGTCACCCAGTATTATGTTGTGGTCTATCTGATTCTTGAAATTGAGAAGGGTTTGTTTGATGTACATAGATGCTGCATTGTTTGGGGCATATATATTTACAATTATTATGTCTTGTGAATGTATGTTTCCCTTAAGCAGTACGAAATGTCTTTCTTTGTCCCTTCTGATTAACTTTGGCTTGAAGTCCACTTTATCTGGTATGAGAATAGAAACTTCTCCTTGTTTATGCAGTCCATGTGAGTGATATGTTTTTTCACAACCTTTCACCTTCATTCTGTGGAAGTTTTTACCTATGAGGTGAGTCTCTTGGAGACAACATATTATTGGGTCTTATTTTTTAATCCAATCTACTAGTCTATGTCTTTTGATTGATGAGTTTATGCTATTTATATTCAATGTTATTATTGAGAAATGATATTTCTTCTCTATCATTTTGATTTATGTCTTCTTTTTAATTTAAATTAGTTCCACCTTTGATTGACTATTCTTTGAGTGTAGTTCTTCCTTTTGCTGGCTTTCACTTTTATTTTTTATTTCTTCTGCATGAAATATCTTATTGAGTATGTTATGTAGTGCAGGCTTTCTAGTTGTGAATTTTATTAGCTTTTGTTTATCATGGAAGATTTTTATTTCATCATCAATTCTGAAGCTTAATTTTTCTGGGTATAGTATTCTTGACTGGCATCTATTTTGTTTTAGAGCTTGGTATGTGTTGTTCTAACACACCCTAGCTTTGAGGATCTGGGTTGAGAAATCAGCTGAGATCCAGATTGGTTTTGCTCTAAATGTGACCTGATGATTTTTTTTTCTTCTGGCATCCTTTAAATTTTTGTCCTTATTATATATATGGGGCATATTAATAACAATGTTCCTTGGTGTGGGTCTGTTGTAATTTTGTACATTTAGGGTCCTGCAAGACTCTTGTATTTGATTTTACACTTCACTTATTAGGTTTGGGAAATTTTCTGATATTATTTCTTTGAAAAGTTTGTACATTCCTCTGTTTGAGTCTCCAAGTCTTCATCTATTCAGATAAATCTTAAATTTGGTCTTTTCATGTTATCCCATATTTCTTGAAAGTTCTATACATTGTCTCTTAATATCTTTTCTCCATGGTCAACTTTATTTTCAAGATTATATATTTTGTCTTCATTGCCTGAGGCTCTGTCTTCCACAATACCTGAATTAGTTTAATCAGGCAGTGTTTTTGATCTGTAAATTCTCTGTATGCATACATGGCTCTGGCCTCCTAAATATGCAAATTCCTTTAATTCCATTATCCCTCCATTTTGCTGGCAGAGGGACTGCTTTGGCTGGTGCCTCTAGCTGTGGCAATGGCCATGGTGTTGAGGATTTCTTCTTTATTTTATTATATCCAATATCCTGAGTTCTGATCTGCTTTGAATGTCCAGTATTCAATTCCATTAAAGTCCCCCCACTCTCCTTTTTGTGTTCACTCACCTTGCTGTGAAGCTGTCTATCTGCTTTCTTGGTATCACACCTTGGAGCAACCAGGAAAGTGATTGTCTCTATTTTGCCATATGGAAACCCTCAAAATGTCATGATTCTAACCTGGAACATTTTCAGAAGTTTAGAATTTCTCTGGGTCTTGTTGTCACTAAAGATTTGAAAAGCTTTTAGCTCTAGTTAGTGAGAAGTTTTTGGAAACAGAGATGTCTAAGAAATGTCAATCAGTTCTATCAGTTCTAGGGTCAGGAGAAAATATTTCAAGGTTGAAACTTCAGAATATTATTATAGTTTACATATGAGGTATACCCGAACAGCTGGGTATGAGACAATGCAAGGAGGATTCATGGGAAAATAATGGTTTAATAAGGGCCTTAACCTAATCAGTGCATTAATTCGCTGATAGAGATTAATTTGGTGCAGGTAAGGTGTGGTTGGAGGAGTTGGGTGGGTGGGGGTGTGTCTTTTGGGTTTATATTTTGTCCATGTTGAGCAGAGTCCTCTCTCTGTTTCCTGATGGCCATGTTCTAAGCTGATTTCCTCTACCACATTCTTCTACCATGACATTTTGCCTCAACCCAGACTCAGATCATTGAAGTTGACCATCTGTGGACTGAGACCTCTGAAACTTTGAGCACCAAACAAATACTTCATCCTCTAAAATTGTTCTTGTCAGATGTTTTGGTTGTGGAGCAAAACAGTCAAAAAAAGCAAGAGTATCTTAATAGATAAAAGAGGGTTCCTCTGGTTTGTTTGTTTGTTTGTTTTTGGCACCAGGGATTGAACCCAAGGGGCACTTAACTACTGAGCTGCATCCCCAGCCCCATTTTTTAAAAATTATTTTTGACTTTTTATTTTGAGATGGGGTCTCATTAAGTTGCTTAAAACTTGCCAAGTTGCTGAGGCTTGCTTCAGTGATATCCTGCCTTAGACTCACAAGCTGGGATTGCAGGGTGCACTATCATGCCCAGCAGAGGGGTCCTCTTGCAGAGAAAGTCAAAGGAAATGACTTGAGGAATTAATGCTCAGCAGGGCATTGGAGATGGTGCTGCTATAGCAGGATCACTGATACAGTAACACCAGAAACAAGTCTGTAAATGATTTAGTAGCTTCAATTGTGGCTGATTCTTTTTTTTAGGTTAAAAATGATGATTCAACCCAAATGCTAATTTTTGTGGGTTGACCAGAAGACATTCTGAAGTCTCAGCCCCTGGTAGTGGTGTACATAACCTTATTTGAAAATGGTCTTTGCAGATGCTAATAGAGGTCAAATGAGGTCCCCCTGGATTATCTTGTGTCCTTGCCCCAGAACTGAGTGTGTTTATGAGAACAGAGATCTGAAAGCACAGAAACACAGGGAGGAAAAAAGACCACACCATGGCAGTGATGGAGATAGTAATACTTCTGCTGCAAGCCCAAGAACCAAGAACCAAAGGAGGCAAAAAGAATCAGAAAAGCCATGGCTGGGAAAGGGGTGCAGACCCTTGAAATGTGGGTGTATTTTACAGGTTGATTGCTTCACATTTCACTACCTTTGTAAAATGAGTTATATAAGAAATAGTGTTCTTGAAAGATGGCACCCGAGTCCTTCAAAAGTGACATATTTGTATCTCTTCAGCTATTTCCCTATACAGATGGAAATAATGATGAGAATTTATAGGAAGAGATAAAGTTTTAAGGTAGAGGTCATTCTCAATACTCTGAACTTTTAAAACATTTTAAATTATGTTTTAATTTAGCAGAGGAAGAATAGTCAGTAACTGCTCAGGATAAACTTCATTGGCACAGTCATTGGCATAGACAACTTTTTGTACGTTGCCAATTATTGTTTTGGTTTTGCAAGTTTTATAATATTTACCTTATCCATGCCCATGATTTCCATAGCTTGACTCCTAATCTAAAGGGATAGACTTAATTGGACTCAGTGCTTATCTTCCATCTCTTATTTCTTTATTTCCTACTAGAATTCACCTTGATAACAGTCATATACTATTGGCAAGGTTTTTCAAGAGGGTTAACATGCCAATATTCAAGGAGATTTTGCACAAAGAATATCTGCCTTGATAGGATTCTTTGGGTATCTCTCACCAATCTTCTCACATTGTATGTTAAACACACAATTTCATGTTCTTGTTATCTCATAATATTTTCTAAGGCTCATGGAAGCTGTATTTTCAAAGCTGTTACTGTTTGAAATGCTTTTACATTTCCTCCATAGTGGAGGACAGAATAACTGGGCATTATTTTTGAGATCACATTTTCTTCCTAATCAAGTTTACAAATTTTGTCTTTCTGCCATAATTTAGATAATAACGTTCAGCAGCTCTCCCAAGCCACACCAAGCCCTAAGGGCTCCATACAAATATCATTCTCTGGGAAACATTTTGGCTTTTACTTCCATATTGGGAGGGAATTCTATTTTTAAAGTCTTCTTTTTTCTTTTCCACTTGTCGAGTTCTCAATTTCTAAGTCTTGGTTTATTTAAAGTCCTCTTGTCCTTCACAGTCTTAAACTTTAATTGCTCTAATCTCTGGGTTCCTTCCTTGAATCCAATCTGATTGGTTCCAGTTTAGCATCTATGTCAGTAATTCTAATTCCATCCTTATTTAGACTTTACAGAAATACTCGGGCTGGGTTTGTAGCTCCATGGTAGAGTGCTTGCCTAGTATGCTTGAAGCCTGGGTTTGATCCACAGCATCACCAAAAAAAAGACAATCTTGTGACATTTTATCAGTTCTCTCCTGATTTTGCCTTGCTCTCCTGTTGTCTTTGTTTCTTAGTTGTGGATTTTACTGTTTGCTTTTGTAATTTGATTTTTTTTTCTTTTTCCTGAGAGCATGTTTTGCCAACCTCACACATTACATTTATGGTCTTGTTAACTTCTTCCAATAGCAAGAATGTTATGATTTTTAATATTTCCCAAAAACACTTGTGTGTGAGGCAAAGCAGGAAGTCCAGAAGTGAACAGATGAGATTACAAGAGCTGTGACCCCCTCAGGGTACTAACTGGCTTGACTCAAGTGGGCTGTGGGGTGGTAACTGCAGGCAGGTAGGGCATGGCTGGAGCACACAGTCCTCGAACCATGTCTGACCCTGGTGCCTCACCCTCTCTCTGCTTGCTAGTTTCCATGTGCTGGGAAGCTTTCCTCCACCACCATGTGCCCTTCCACCACATGAAGTCAGCTGACCAGGGACTGAGATCTCTCCAACTAGGAGCCAGAAGCAGCTTTTCTTCCTCTAATGTGTTCTCAGTGTGAAAAGCTGACTAACTGAGTACTTGGGATGGTTCCCCCTTGTGTTCCCTTGTGGTTTTCCTCGTATCCTCTCCCAGCCTCACCTTGGGTGCATTTCACTGTAGTGCGTGTGGGATAATCTTGCTGTCCACCTCCACTCTGGCCAGTGTGCACGGTGGCCACTGTATCCTAGCCATCACAGGCCTACTGACCAACACATACTATCCCTGCTCTCTCTCCTATTATTTTGCTCTCCCTCAGGATAATTTGAGACCAAGGAATAGGGGTGGAGCTACGAGAAGCCACTTGTGGATTGTGTTGGTCTGGATCTCAGACTAATTTATATATGGCAGATTTGTGGAGTGAATCACCAGCCTTAAAACAGGATGGGTTTTATAAGCTTTAATATGAGATAATATAACAATAAGCAAGCAACAGTTATACTTTGCAATATTGAATATTGTATATAATGAATTAATAATATAAAAGGAAAGAAAGAAAGAGCGGCTTCAGCCAGATAAGCACTCACCAATCAGCACCGGATAACACGACACGGGTTTGCAAGTGCACTCAAAGCATCATCATCACCTTCAACACCCAGCCTTGGGTAAAGTAAGCAACACCAAGAATGGGGTAAACACATAGGTGAGAGTCATTCTTCTTCCTCACAAGTCAGATTCCTTCTTCTCATAATCAGTTTCCTTCTCTCTTTCTCATTCCCCTTTGGTGGACTTAAAAAGGCACAGCAACCCCTCCCAATATGCAGTGCGGCGTTATGCAACTGGCCTTGGATTGTTTATTCCCTCCAAGGTGGGAACTGGCCAGGTTCCAAGCTCACAGGGTCAGAAGTTGAAAGTTCTGATGCACCAAGAGCTCATTAGTGCACCAGGTGGCTCCGAACAATAACATTGAGAGTGTTTGCTGTCTTCAAAGTCTCTCCAAATTCCTCACTAATGGGCTCTCCTCCCCTAATTCACTTAAGGACGGGCCCATATTAACTATCTATACATGGATACCAAAGCTTTGGGTCTTGTTTTCTTCCCCTGAGATTTTGATAAGTGTATTTTATCAAAACTGTCTCAAGGTTGCGGTTTTAGGCTATGGGAGAACACCTTCAGATCTCTGATTGTTTTCCTTTTCTGCTAGGCATTCGAACAGAAATGAGCCCTAAAGTTATCTGCTGCACCTTCTAAAATCCCACCTGTTGGTCCTCCCTCCTCCTCTTCTGTCCTCCTCCTCTGTTCTCTTTCACTTTTTTTCCTCCTCAGCCCCTCCTGCACCACCTCCTCCTGCTCCTTCTCCTCCTGCTCCTTCTCCTTCTCAGGTTCTCTAGGCTGTCCAGTCAATTCTGTGCTGGCCCTCACACTGGGAGAAAACTGTGCGGATGATAGAGTGTTTACTTCTGCTCCTTCTGCCAGGCGGGCTGAGCTGTCCTCCCTGTCACTGCACCTCAGGATCGCTGGCTTCCTTCTGGCCCTTCCAGTGCTTTGCTGTCCTGTTATTTGGTGGCTGTTGGTCAGATGCTCGGGTGTCAGGACAAGAGAGTTGAGGAGGTAAGTTCACTCCACCAAATACATCGGAGGTGATGGCTGCATTGTATTTCTCCACATGTTGTCTTTGAAGACTTCTTTATAAAACCTAGGTTTCATGAGGAAAATGTGAATTAGGACCCTGGTATCCATTTGTAGCTGGGTGTGCGACCTCCAATCCATTACTTCACCTCTCTGGGCTATAATTCTTCATTTACATAAAGAAGAGAGGCAATTACATATTCTCTAAGGCCTGTTCTAATGTGAACATTCAATAATTCTGTACTACTGTGATTCTATATTTATACAACTAAAGCTCTGTCACACTGGATCCGTAAGAATGAGTCTATAAAAATAGGTTTAGTCACAGACACTCCAAAAATGTCCAGGAGAACTGAGAACTGTTTAGAGAACCAGTCTAATCCTTCCCCAATTAAATGAAGCATTCTGGCCCATGGGACTTAAAAAAGCCTGTTTTTGTTATTTCATTATTTTCTCTGCATTTTTTGCCAGTCACCATCTTGATGACCATGCTGCCCGTCTGCTCCTGGCTGTGGTGGTCTAGCTACCTGTCTGCTACTTTATTTTGATTGGGCCTGTCAGTCTAAGGAATGCACCAATTCTTTCTTCATGTAGTTTTACCTTAGTGTAAGGTAGCATTATTTTGATTTTTAAATTTGTTTTTGGTAGAAATACTGATCTGAGCTACTTTGTATGTGTGCATAATTAACTTTAGTCTCATGCTGTCTGATCAGATATCTGCTCAAACATTCTGGATGTATTTATGAGGCCTGAGTGGAACAGACTCCTCAGTGGGTCATTGTTTAGAAAATGACCTCTGGACCTTGAACTGCAGCAGCAGTTCTGCCTTGGGCTCCAGCCTGGTGGTCACTCTGCAGGTGTGGAATTGCTGCTTCTGTGACCCCCTGAGCCAGTTCCCCAAAATCTCCACACACATACACACACACACACACACACACACACACACACAGAGTCTCCGTTCTCTTCCCTGGTGAATTCAAACAAACACGGAATGCCTTACCTATTTTTTAAAAATCACAGAATTAAGGAAAACACAATATTGTGAGTGTGTATGGAGGGAAATAAAAGAACACGAAATGAAAAAAGTCAGCCAGGAAGCAAGGTGATCTCCGGTGATCTCCTTATCCTTGTTAAGGGAAAGTGTTTGGAATTAAACCCGAGGCTTTTGCTCCTCATGATTTCCTGTGCTCTGACACCACTTTTTACCTAGCTGACAGTCCTTCTGCAGCGACATACTACCAGCAGCCTTTTGGACTAGACGCTGATTCGACACTGAGGCTGGTCACCAGTGAAAAAGCCTCTTTCTAGCTGTCGATTTTGTTAGCAGCTCTGCTTCATGATGAAGTGAACAGAGGCTTCACTTTCTAGAGCTGGCTAGTGGGCTGCCAGAGAAGCCATGTTTGCCAGCCTCTGTGCCTGCTGTCCTGCTCCTGCCCACCTGCCCTGCGTCCTGCGTGGGTCCTCCACCTTCCCTTCCTCAAAGACAAGGTTGTGGGAAAACCGTGTTCATAAGTTCTGGCCTTCTAGCTAAAATCCTCAGCCAGTTGTCCAAGTCAGTTTCTGGTTGATGTGTTTGTGTGAATTTTTGTCGAGGTCAAAGGACCTGAAACCTTGTGTACTTTTGGCAAAAAAATCACCACCACCACCAACATAAAAATCTCTATAATAAAGTCTCAACACTGCCACAAAAAGAAGGTCTGGACACCTGCCAGGGTGCCTGTGCTTGGGACTTCAGCCTGCTTCACTCCACAAGGCAGGTGCCTGCTTTTGGAGACAATGATGTCACTCACTCATTCTGTGCATCTAACTACAATTGTTACAGGACTTCTTTTTCTCACTGTAAGACAGACACTATGGTAGTAAGATCATTCTAAGACTACATAAAAATCAACATAGATTTTTCATGGCTATAAATGGTATAATGTATCTAGTTACCATAAAAATTTGAAAGGTTTTGGTCCAAGAAAGTTAATATTTCAGAAGTTATTATTCTCAGTATATGAAATAAAATAGAATGTGCATTTGTGTACAAGTTTGGATGGTATAAACGGGTTAGTATCTCCTAAATGTCTCACAAACCTCAGACCTAGATGTAAGCATGTGGAGCAAGATTCTGGTTTACCTCAAAAGGCTGAGTTTACATTTCATATGTACAATCTACTTATACTCTACAATTTATTCTAACTGTACCAGAGAAGAGTTAGCCTTTAATGAAAGAGCAATGTGAGTTACTCAGGGTCACTTATGCTGAAAATCATTATTAATAAATAATGTATCATTTTATTCACACAATATGCTTAGCATCAAAGGAGATGCAATAGCTTTTCTGAGTATTTTCAAAGAGTGTTTTCATGAGGCGATTATGGAGTTTTCCATCAGACGGACAAGGACTTGGACTGAGACTCTCCCAAATTTGTATTACACAGTAAAATACTACACCTCCTTGGCCTCAAAATAATCTGTATAATCACATCACAAAACTACCTGGAGGATCAGGGGAGCAACAAGCTGATGCTGTCCAGCACTGTGTGGCACGGGTAACTGTTGGTCAGTCTGTTATGGTTTGGACACCAGGTGAGGTGGCTGGAGTGTGAGATGCAGTCCATTCAGTGGGTTATTCCCCTGACATTGATCAACTGGGTGGTAACTATAGGAAGGTGTGGTGTGGCAGGAGGAGGCAGGTCACTGAGGATATGCATTTGGGGTTTAGATTTTGTCCCTGTGAGCAGAGCTAGCACTCGCTGTCTCTCTCTCTCCCCCCTCCCTCTCTCCTTCTCTCTCCCTGTTTCTCCCTCTTCCTCTCCCTCCCTCTACCTCTTCATCTCCCTTTCCCTCTCTCTCCCTCTCTCTCTCCTCCTCTCTTCTTCTTTCTCTCTCTATCCCTTCTCTCTCCTTCTCTTTCTCTCTTTCTCCCTTTCTCTCCCTCTCCCTCTTTCTTTCTCTCTCTCCCCCTTTCTCCCTCTCTCTCCTTTCTCTCTCCCTCTCTCTCTCTCCCCTCCTTCTCTCTCTTCCTT